>OVAO01001897.1:0-13873 GCA_900406285.1 Biscutella auriculata
ATTTTCTGAATTTCGATAGAAATTTGAATATTTTAAAACCAGAAAAAAATTTGTTTAAGTTATTCCGAAATTTAGTATTATATTTCCTAAATTTACTATGATATTTTAGATTTGATAGGAATCTATTTTGAACATTTTAAAATCCAAAAATTAAATATATTATTTCTTAAATTTACTTTATGAATGAAACATAGGTTAGTGGGTTCCCAATTAATATATAAGATGATGATGANTATTTTATGTTATTTATTTTAAATTCCGAAAAAATAAATATAATATTTCCTAAATTTGCTCTATGAATGACATATACGCTAAGTGAGTTCTCAATTAATATATAAGATTTTAGGAAATAATGATGGTTTATGGCATAGCGTATCTTCAGATCAAACTTAACTGTATATATATATATACCCAATTTGTTATATATTATTATATTATTAGATTAAAAAAATCTCTAGATTGAATATTAGAAAAATAACTTTTTTATGAATTAGTATGTGTTATTATGAGTTACATAACTCATTCAATATTAGAAAAATAATTGATTTTTTTAATTTAATTATGACATTATTCAATTATAACTTTTAATAATTTATATGTTATCCGATTGAGTATGTGTTATTAGTCTAATAAAGTTTAATATTATTCAATTTATTGAATTTAAATTCTATTGAAATTTAATATTATTTAAGTTTGTAAAAGGGTCGGTCATTTTGTTGTTATTATCTTGTGATCTATTTATAAATGGACCGACTGAACACATACGAAAAAGTTAGAATTTCTTTTTCTTCCTTTTCTTATCTTTTGAGAATTTGTTATTGGTGATGCTTTCTTTGTAGTTGGAGGAGTTCTCCCCAAAAGAATTGAACTGATGATCTTAAATAAAGTGGTGAATCACTCTTTACATTCCAAACAAATATTTATCTAATCATTTAATAAAATGATTTATTATAAATTTTAATAATAGATAAACTTTATTTTAATAAAACAAATTATTTAATGACTCATGTGACAATGGCCATATTTAACCGATAACAAAGATAATAATGATGAAAATAGATTTTTTTGAATAAATATTGAAAGCAAATAATTTAACCAAACCATATACAAGAATATAAATAGAAACCAAATTAAAATATCAATTAGTTCAAAAAATAATATTTACCAAAAAGTGCAAATTATGTTCAGCATCCTAGAGATCAAAGCCAACTCTATCACTTTGGTGAGATTATATCTCTCTAGAGTTTGACATATAGCTCTCTTAAGTCTTTTACACTCATTCTCTTTTATATATATATATAATATTTTGACCAATAAAAACTAACCATTAATTTTATAGAATTATTTATTAATTTACTTTTACATTTTGTGTCATCGGTCTTTAATATTTGAACAATTTGTTAATATTTTTGGTTTTTAAGGATTGACAGATTTGAGAACTCTTTCTCTATTTCAAAGTTGCCTTTGGAAGCATATTTTGTTATACATGTGACCACCGTAATCCAAGCGATTAATACAATAACGATGATTGTTATGATCCGTGGTGGAATTCTCACTGTCCACCAATCCCAGACCTCATAGTTAGTGTTGCGATTAAGCCGGTGAAAGCCACTGAGGCAAGTACTTTAGGTAGTCTTTCAGGAACAAGGTACTCAACCTCATCGGAGATCCGCCGCCAACCCCACAAGAAATGGTCGTTATACCCAAATCAATAAGCACTGAACGACATGGCTTCCTAGCGATTAAGTTTCCAATCACATTACTAAAAAATGCCGAGACAATTCCACCTGAAAATGACAAGATAGGTGCAATATTGTTCTTGATCATCTTTCCCAAATATGTAACTGCCGAAACACCCACAAGTCTGCACAAGATTCCTCCTGTTATGGTCTTGCCTCTCTCAGGAATATCAATACCAAGAACACCGGCCACGTCGTAATGTAATGGAATGTGAGAAAGCGAGGGAGATTGATTTCAAAGAAGAGGAAGAAGAAGATTAACTAACAGTTTTTAAGTTAATTTTTCATGTATGTTGGGTCTCGGCACATGCTTCTTTATTTTCGAAAAATGCTTGAAGAACACTTATTAACCCTTCCAATTTCATATTTTTGGGGACAATTTGTAAAATGCAAAGTTTAGGATAAAAATGAAAAACTAACCAAAGTTAAAGGACTGATCTGAAAAACTTGCAGTTTCTACTGACTTCAGACCAAAACGGCGACGTACTTTATGTCTAAAACGGTGCAAACTATTAGATAGATGAAACAACCTCAATGATAAAAAAAAATCCGGATTCAAAATCTGAATAGGACCCATAAAAATATTAATCCAACGGATCTTATATAAGTGTTATTATGTATTTCGATAAAAACTCGAATCGATTCGAGGTTCGAAATAGTACCTGAAATATCCAAACTTAAATCTAATTTAATATTTATTATTACTTTTAAATATTTGATATTTTAATATTTCATATTTAACTATATATATTTAATTATTTTAATATATTTCTCATATTTTATTTTCAATTTTTTATGTTTTTTTGTATTTTTATTATATTTTTAATAAAATAGTTTTTTCGTGGTTTATTGATGTTTTAAATACTTTTTAGTATTTTGGTTGAAAAAATCAGAACTCAACCCGAAAAATCCTATACTTTTTCGATACATGTAAACTTTATATAATCCAAATCGAAAATGAACTCTACCAAAATTTCAAAACCTATATAACATAAATCAATAACCTTGAAAACCCAAAAGCCGAATGAATCATATCCGAACAGGTATCTGAACACTCAAGCTATCAATGCCCTTAACAATCATCATCATTACCATTTGCACTATAAGATATATATAACACAATTAGGTATATTTTATGTATGTATATATCATATGATCTATTACACAAACCAAGGTTGGGTTGTGTGATTATCCCACCTGTTTCAGTACAATTAGCAGCTCGAAATTTACAAGTTTTGTTTTTGTTTTTATGAAGATATCAATCTCTTTTTCCTTCATCTTGCTGTAGATAATCTTATAGATTCTTGATCAACGGTGAATTCTTCTTTATCCCAAGTAACTGGTAAAGTCGGAAGCAACAGTGCTTCTTTGTTCGTAACTTCCTCAAATTGTTCCCATTCTGTCCATTTCTCAGCTAAACCACTAGTGCCTTGAAGCATCTTAACCACTTCAGACATTGCTGGTCTATCTTCTGGTGAGCCTTGTGTACACAGAAGAACCACTTGAACAATGGTTTCAACTTCTTTTGAATCATATGTTGTCAAATTGCTATCAACAATGTCTCTAAGTCCCTCTTCTTTCAATAGCTTCTTTATCTGTTTCATACATATCCAACCACTAAAGATTAGTTTCGATTAGAGCTGGGAAAATAATTCAAACCCGAAACCGACTAAAAAAAGAGGTACCAAGTTCGAACCGGAACTAGAGACAAAATCGGAATGAATCATAAATTTCAATATCTAAGAAACCATAACCGTATCCAAAGATTCGAACATAAATCTAAATATTCAATATTTATTATTATTTTAAATATTTGATATATACTTTTAATTTGTAATATGAAATTTTTAGATATTTAATACATTTTAATATTTTGTCCTCAATTTTATGTTTATTTATGAAAAGAAGATTGAGGTCATGTTCGTTAACGGAATTAACAAGACAAATCGCTCCACCAACTATGAACGGTCATGCACCACCACCCATAGAATCAAGAAAGAGCTCTCAGTCTGTCAATCCTTATTATGTCTGGACCTGGTAAGTTTCCCCGTTTCCTTGGGTTTACAGAGTGTTCTCCATGTTTTCAATGTATCCCCCTGCCATTCCCCAAACATCGCCACCAAATCTCGCTACCCCACTCGTTAATTTTTTCGTCACCGACTTCGACAGTCTGAAGCACGTCACGTCATAACCGATTTGATCAAGATCTCTCAGCCCCCTCTGGATAAAAATCTCGTGGACAAATTGTTGATCCGCCCTTGCAACCTATCTTATATGATCTTACTTTTCGCCCCTCCCAGAATTTCCGGGATGCCCATATAGGTCCCCATTCCCCCCCCACCCCCCCCCCNTAACCTCCTCCTTAACTGTTTTCTACGGTGACCAAACTGGATGGAAGACTTTTGAAAATTGATCTGCTCTCCTGACGCCTCCTCATATTGTGCCACTATGCCTTTTAGAGTCATACATTCCTCCATTGTGGATTTACGAAAAATAAACTATCGTCCGCAAATAGCAAATGGGTCACTAGGGGAAATTCCTACGTTACTCTCACTCCAGTAATCCGCCTTTGTCTTTCCGCTTTCCCAATGCTCGCTATAAAAACCTTTGTGCATAATATGAAGATATATGGTGACAGAGGATCTCCTTGTCTCAAACCCCGTCCAAGGTAGATGTGCCCTTTTGGATTCCCATTTAGGAGCACTTTGTAGTTCACCATAGAAATACATGTCACCAACCACTAATTCCAAATCTCTACAAACCCCATCTTCTTAAGTACCCTCTCCACAAAGATTCATTCCAACCTGTCATATGCCTTGCTCATATCCGTCTTCATCGCCATGAACTTTCCACTATATGCTCTATTCATTCTCAGTCCATGGAACATCTCTTGTGCTATAAGAATATTATCTGAAATCAGTCTCCCAGGCACAAACGCTGATTGCATCTCCGAGATCAGTGTCGATAATATCTCTTTCAGTCGCTGACAGAGGACCTTCAAGACAATCTTGTAATCCACATTGCATAGACAAATCTGTTTCATGTCTGCCATCACTGTTGGGCGTTCCTTCCTGGAGATGAGACATATATGGGTCTCGTTTATCCGTACATCCAATACTCTAGAGTCCATGAAGTCTTGTAAAAAGCTCATGACGTCTTGCTTCACTATCTCCCATGACTTCAGGAAAAATAGGGTCGTCATCCCATTTGATCTTGAGACTTACTCAGTTGCATAAAAAATAGGGTCGCCCTTACCTCCTCCTCCTTCACCGGCCTAAGGAGAAACTCGTTCATTTCTTCTGTCATGCGTGGGTGAACATTTTGCAATACCTCTCCAATCAATGTCGGGTTAAAGTAGTTTATCTGGTTGACCAAAACAAATAGTGTATTTGTTTGTTGTAATATAAATAATATGTAAATTAGTTAAAGATTGTTTTTGGGCTCGAAGTCCAATAATCGAAAGAGCCGGCCCTGTAAGCATACCATCAGATTTTCTTCTTCTTCTTTTTCCTTCTGGGCTTTAGGCCGCACTCCTTCTCTTCTACCAAGTAAACTTCTCCAAATTACCTCTTAGGAAAAATCGTGATTTCCCATCCCTCAGGTTTCAGTTTCAAACTACATCTTCTCTCAAGTTATTATTCATTGACTTAGACTGATAGAAATTGAAATTTACTGTGTTTAGCGACTGCTATTTGGGGGTAAATCGAACCCTAATTTTGCTCAAGAATACTCCATTAACTTCTCTTACGCTACCACAAGATGCTAAAAGTGTAAATCCTATGATAATAGGAATCTAATATTTTTACTATATTCCGTCATTCTATATTTCGTAATCAGAGTTCAAATGTGGGGTTGTGCAAAGTAAAGCAAAACGCAGCAGCACTTACCAATTTAGAGGTACTTGACTTCCTAAACTCAAGAGGTGCATCAAAAGATACTACAAGAGTTATAGCTCCAATTTCAAGATCAGAATACAAGGTTGATAATGTTACTTATGTTGATGTTGAAACGCCTTTTGCTAATTGGAATGATTCTTTTAGGTATATGATTTCTTGATGGAAACTGCTGCTTCCACTCAAACACGGGAAAACGTTAACAAATTCTTCGAAAAGTGCAAAGATTTAAAACTTGCTAAAGCTGAGATTCTCAATATCATCAATATTCGACCTTCTTCTATTATTGAATTGATGTCGTTTTGTGATTTGGTTTTCTTGTTTTTATACTATCTAGACAAAAAGATCATCACCATATCTATCATTGCGACTTTTATAGATTATAGATAAGGTAGAAGATCGAGGAATTGACTCAGATGGAATACTAGAGTTCGTAGAGGATTTGCTACCGCCTCTTCTTACACTAGAAAATCATAAAGAAGATGAACAAGGGAAAACAGAGAATGGTAAACAAGATGAGATTATAATTTCTTAGTTGTAATATTTAGTTAAAGGGCATGTTTGTTTGTGCATCCAGATGTAGCATCTGGATGCAAACGCATGAGATGTTCGTTTGGTCTTTTTTGATTTGCATCTAGATGCTACATCTGGATGCAAAGATGCTAAACATCTCAAATTTCTAGATATTTGAGATGTTGTAGAATGTAGCATCTGGATGATGCATCTGCATCTCAATATTTTTTAAATCAAGTTTTTCCCAAAAACGAGGGATTATGGCTTTTCGGAAAAAACGTGGGATTGCAACTTTTCGAGAAAACGTGAGATTGCGGCTTTTCGGGAAAAACGCGAGATTAAGACTTTTTGGGAAAAACGTGGGATTGCGGCTTTTGAGGGAAAACGTAAGATTGCGGCTTTTAGGGAAACACGCGGGATCGCGGCTTTTCGAGAAAAACGCGAGATTGCGGCTTTTCAGGACACACAAGATTGCGGTTTTTCAATAAAAACGAGGGATCATGGTTTTTAGGGAAAAACGCGGGATTGTGGCTTTTCTGAAAAAACAATGGATTGCGGTTTTTTCAGGAAACACGTGGGATCGTGGTTTTTCGGGAAAAACTCCGGATTACGGATTTTCAGGACAAATGCAAGATTGTGATTTTTTGGGGAAAATGCGGGATTGCGCTTTTTGGTAAAAACACGGAATTCCGGCTTTTCGAGAAAAAGCGGGATTGCGGCTTTTCGAGAAAAACACGGGATTGCGACTTTTCGGGAAAAACACGGGATTGCGGCTTTTCGGGACAAATGCAGAATTACAGTTTTTCGAGAAACGCAGGAATCTGGCTTCCCGGGACAAACGCAGGATTGCGGGTTTTCGGAAAACAGCAGGATCGGAGCTTCTCGGGAGAAACGCAGGATTGCGACTTTTCGGGGAAAACGCTGGATCAGAGCTTTTCGGGAGAAACGCAGGAATGCGGTTTTTCGGGAAATATGTGGGATCGAAGCTTTTTGGGGAAAACGTGGGATTGCAGTTTTTGGAAAAATGCGGGATTGTGGCTTTTCGGTAAAAACACGGGATTGTGGCTTTTCAGAAAAAAACGCGGGATTGCGGCTTTTAGGAAAATTATGGCTTTTCGGGAAAAAGGGGGATTGCGGCTTTTCGGGACAAACTCGAGACCGCGGCCGCTATCTCGAGTATGTCCTTAAAAGCCGTATTCCCGCGTTTTTCCCAAAAATCCGCAATCCCGCGTTTTCCCCGAAAAGCCGCAAACCCGCGTTTTTCCCGAAAAGCCGTAATCCCGTGTTTTTCCCGAAAAGCCGCAATCCTGCATCTTTCCGGAAAGCCGCAATCCCGCGTTTTTCTCGAAAAGCCGCAATCCCGAGTTTTTCCTGAAAAACCGCAATCCCACGTTTTTTCTTGAAAAGCCACAATCCCGCGTTTTTTCCGAAAAGCAACAATCCCGCGTTTTCCCAGAATAGCCGGAATTCTGCGTTTTTCCCTAAAAGCTGCAATCCTGCGTTTTCCCGAAAAGCCGCAATCCCGCGTTTTTCCCGAAAAGCTCTGGTCCCGCGTTTTGAACAAAAAGCTCTGATCCCACTTTTTTCCCAAAAAGTCACAATCCCGCGTTTTCCCGAAAAGTCGCGATCCCACAGTTTTCCCAAAAAGTCGTAATCCTGTGTTTTTCCCAAAAAGGCATAATCATGCGTTTTTCCTGAATACCGCAATCCTGCGTTTTCCCGAAAAGCCGCAATAGCCGCAATCCTGCGTTTTCCCGAAAAGCCGCAATCCCGCATTTTTCCCGAAAATTTGCAATCTCGCGTTTGTCCGGAAAAGTTGTATTTTTCACGAAAAGCTGCAATCCCGTAGTTTTTTCCGAAAACGTATTTGGAATAATGAAATCATAGTTTTCTAGAAAAAATGACATATTGAAAGTCGTTTAATTATGTTTTTCCCGAAAACGTAAAATCATTTTTTCTGAAAACGTGAAATCATATTTTCATGTTTAATGAAAAATAGAATTTATAGCAACTAGATGCTAGATGCAGATATAAAAACGAACAACATAGAATACAAAATCCAAATGCAACATCTAAATGTTGGATACAAATACAAAAACGAACAACATCTAGATGTAGCATCCAGATGCTGGATACAGATGCTGAAACGAACGGGACCAAACCCACTTTAGTTAATTGAAAATTGCTTATCTACAGCTAATTGTTTCACTATCATCAGTTTATTTCCTTTTCTATATATTAATGTATTCGAAATGAGATCATATGTGCCTAGGACTAGGCAAAATTTTCTGTTATAAATTAAAATATTAAATTATTGAAGTGATATTTATTTGTAAGGTATATGTATATTATTATTTTATAATTATTTTTATAAATATGAACTTAAAATTATGAATTCTATTGAAAATGCAATTTAAAGAATAAAATACAAATTATACAATAAATATATAATTAAAAATATATATATATATATAGAATTTTAATTATGAATTTCATATCTTCTCAAAATAAATCTAACAAAATTTAATTGGATTTATTATAAAAAAATTTATAAACAATAAATATAACAAAAAGCATAATAATAAATCTAAGACTATCTTACTATTTCAGTATATATATATATATAAATTACAATAAATTTGAAATTTTTTAAAATGTAAAAATATTTATAACCCGACAGAAAATACGAATTCGAATTTGGAATTTATTTGTAAGATACTGGGTTAAATATGAATTTAGAATTAGTATTCGAAAAATTAAAACTCAACTTCCAAATATTCGATTACGTGCTTCTATAATTACGTCCATCAATTTATGATTTAAAAAGCATAGAGGTCCAACCCAAGCAAATAAAGAGGAATATGTTCTACAATTGTAAACTTATATAAAATACTTTTCTTCTCGAATATTATTTCACATTTCTCTGGATAAGCATGAGGTTTGACATTAATAAATTAGGTATCTCAACTTTATATGAAAGCATATATAATCCATTCCGTTTTTTATCAATAAACATAGAGCAAATTTATACCTATTAAAAATCCGTATAAATGTTTGAAATGATGCATATTCTACACAAAATAGAACTTTCGTATATCTCATATATTTTAATTCAGAAATATTTTTAAAGAAAAACCTTATCGTGTTATTTATATATATATCATGATAACGTGACATTTTCATAATATCTCTTAGAATATATTTGAAATAGGGTTTTGTTTACTAGGATAATTACAATATATGTCACTCATATATATACTAACCAATTAAATTAAACTAGGATTACCCGCATTATATGCGGGGTGATGTTTCAAATAATAATTTTTGATATTTTTAGTTTTATAAACAAATATTTTAATTTTAAATGTGTGTAACTATAATTTTATTTATATAATTTTACAATGTTTTATTTTGTATAGAATAATAATATTAGTTAGTCTTATTAGTTGTTCAATTTTTCAAAAATTATATGTTAAATTTGGGTCAAGATTTTACCCGTGGGTCAAAATATTTTTTATTGAATATTTTAGATTGGTTTCAAAAAATTGATTTAACCAATAGAATATTTAAAATATTAAGTTTAAATTATTCTAAGTATAATATTTTAAAAAATTTGAAACAATATATTTAATTAATCGAAATTAAATATTTTTTGTAGGTCAAAATATGTTTTATTGAATATTTTAGATTCATTTCATAAAACTCTATTTAATTAAGTAGAATATATTTAAATTATTTTTTTTAAGTTATTTTAAGTATCATATTTTTAAAAAATCGAAACTGTATTAGATTAATCTAATAGAAAAGATATTTTTAGTGAATATTTTATATTCGTTTCAAAAAATCTATTTAAATCCAATAAAATATATTAAAAATATGAAGCTTTAAATTATTCTAAGTATATATTTTAAAAAATTTGAATTATGTATTTAGTAATTATAATCTTCAATTTTCAGTTAATACATATATTTTCAGTTTTACCCTTAGTGAAAACTACATATATTTCTAAATTTATCCTTAATGAATATTTTTATTTTTATTCTCTAAGTTATTTTTTTCTAATGGCATATCATGCAATATTTTATTGATTTCAAGGTTATAATCTTAAAAGTGATTCTGAAATAATACTATAGAGATAATAAAGATTTTATATCTAATTATCTTATATTAATTATTTTGAACAATCATTTGCTCATAAACTAATATTTAAATTGATTTTAGATATTTATTATTTATTTTAAAAAATATTACCAACCAATAAAATTAAATAGTAAATATTTATAATAAATATACAATTAAAAAAATGACTAAAAATTTAACAGTTTAACAACTAAAATATTATAAATATATATCATTTTAAATATTTTATCCCACGTATGACATGAGTAAAAAATCTAGTTATTTATGTATTCCAATCATACTTGCTAAGACAGTAAACATGTAGAATTTAAATAAATTATAAGATTAAGAATAAAGAATTATCTTTTTCTTATTAGCAGTAAAAAATCAAAACTATAACTCTTACAAAATAATATTCCATTCATAAGTTATGTAACAATTTTGTATTTCTTATAAAGAGATCATAACTCTCTTTTTTTATTTGTTTAAATAATTTTTAAACAACAAGTGACGTATAATCCAATGGTAAAACATTTGATATCAACGAGATTGTGAGAGTATTTGCTTATCTCATTTGTGAGAGTTTGAGTTAGTATCATTTGTGGTCGATAAAAATTGACAAAAAAATTTAATTTTAAACATAGTTCTTTATTATCATAACAACTATATTTAAATAACTCTTAAACATGTTTTTTATTCTAATCTTATATTCTTAACTAATTCGAATTAGAATAAATTTTATCTCTAACCTTTTATGATATGAAGAAACATTTCTTATCATAAGAAACTTATGAGTTAATAAACATTTGTAGGAAGTTACATTTCTTCCATTTTCTAAACGTTCATTATATAACACACCAAATTGCGCTATATAATGCAGATTATTTGGTGATGTTAGATGTGTAATATGATGATGTAACGACAAATACACTTTGTTAAAGGTGGGTCTCTCTCACTAAATTGTCATGGTCACGCTTATCTTATATCTTGTGTTATTTATTCTTCACACTATTTTCGATGCCCTTTTATTCTTTCCTTTTTCCTTTTCTTTTAGTGTTTAGTTTTGTTCTATTATTAATAAAAATTCATGTGACTCAACTATGAAGTATTCTCCCTAGATCCTTACAATCTTCCTTTACCTACTTGTCTCATTTAGTTCTCAACATTTCCCTTTAAAGTTGTATATGTTTTCGGGCCATTTATTCATAATATAATATAAGATTATTTCAATCTGTAATGTCAAGTTTTATTTTAATAGTCCGGACGCTTGTGATTAGAAATGGAGATGAGGATGGTCAGAGGTACTATTACGTCTCGAGTTTGATTTACCTGTTAGGCGAAATAAAGTCATAATTATTCTGATATTTAAGAGGTTTTTACATGGTTCCTCCTGATTCCGAAGATTAATCGAATCTTATGTCATATTGATTCGAGCAAAATTTAAAGCTCATGGCATTAGTAGAACTGTTGACTCAGATTTATCCGAATTACAATTTTTTTTTTTTTTTCAATATACATGTAAACTATATTTATAAAGACCATGTAGGGTTTATGAGAGGTTTTCAATACATTTTGAGGAATAGAAAATTTCCAAAATTTATTGACATATAAAAAGAATTAAAACTAACAAATTAATGTTCTGTGTTGTGATTAAAAAAAGAGATTCGTATTGTCTTTAGCTATCTATAAAAATTGGAATCAAACGTCCGAGTCAAAAGTAAGAAACTATAATATTGCGAGGTTGTTTTTCTTTTCATTTTTAAAATGCCTAGTCTTATTTATTTGTCGTCCTCAACTTTTAATTTAATATTCTATTCTTAATCCATAATAATAACATGTGTCACAATTACAAAAATTGCATCTGGAGGTACCATCAGGCGGACTTTACATTTGAAAATCTGAGTATTTTTTTCCTAATAATATTAAATGTATTGCTATATCTCGATCATAGTCGCATATGATTTTGTTTGTCTGCTGAATTTTAAACTCTTCATAATATATGATACTTGAGAATGTGTATTTTGTCATCCTTAATCTGCACGAAATACCAAATTATGCTTTACCATTTTCTTAAAATGTCACGAAGATTAGTGTACCTACGTATCAAATGTTTCACTGGAAATTTGAGAATATCATGAATTAATAAATAAAAGATATATATCATTTTATCCATTACCAATTTGTTTTGAATTAGAATTTCATGTTTCCTAATATATATTAGAACTAGGTCTAGAGTTTCTTAATTGTGGAGATTCTATGGATGTTAGGTTGTACGGGTACCTATGGATGTCTTATTTCACAATAAAATTCAATGCTTTTATATGTTCATACTTGAACGTTACAAAATACATCAAATGTTCCACATTATAAACTTGAGAATATCATGGACTAGTATATAAAGGATATTGGCCACTCAATATCGGTCCTAACTAAAAACTATTCAAGCATCAACTTGGAACCAACGTTTGAACCTTATTTTTAAAAACTAAAGATTTGATAGTAAACTAAATAAGATAATATGATATAAAGATCCCTTAATTTTGGGCTCGCTTCTATGTCCAAATATTACAGAATAGACATTATAACCATTCTACTTATTAAGTTGAAAATGTATGTTTTCTTACATTCAGTTAACGCTCTAATCCGTACATAAACTCCTGATTAATTAATGTTTGGTTCAAGTGGTTATGTCTTGCATTAACGTTATATTATTGAACTTTGATGAATAGCAAGAGTTGACATGTAAATCCGACCACAAATTATATACTAGTACTTGCTTAAACTTGAATTAGTAAACTGTTATTGGTAATATACAAGCAGTTCGAAATTTGAGCTGGATTTAGAAGGAAACTTTTCCATACGGAAACAGAACTATTAAAAATGAAAATTATTAACCTTTTTATCTTTAACTAGGTGAGAATTCTTTATATATAAAGATATATTTTATAATTTGAAATTGGTATTTGATCGGTTTGCTCAATATATTCAACTTCAACCATTATCTTTTTAGCATTATGAGCTTTTCAAGCTTCCGTTGAAACTTATTTCTCCTATGACTTGCTTAGTCGTTATATTCTTCAACATTTTTCCTTCATCTTTGACTTTCGTAATTGTATATAGTATTTAAATATTTAAAAATTAATAATAATAATTTTATCTAGTTTTTTTACAAAAGAATCATTAATCTTGTCAACTTTTGCAACGATATCATCTTGTAACCCTCAATGTATATAAATTTAAAAATTTGTATATATTCATGTATAAACATCAAAACTACGTCGTTTTGATAAAATATTAAATTAAAAAAGTGAGAGAAGAGAGAATTGAACTCATGACCTCTTCAACTTCGCAATATACTCTTTGCCAAATACCTCATTGAATCTTTTTGTCAAAATTTATATCATAATAAATATAATATAATTTTTATTTGGGAAGGGAACGCCATGTGTCATCACGGGAGAGCACCCCTTCCCTCATTATATATGACTAGGAGAGAACCCGCGTATACACGCGGGCCCTCGTTTTATATTTTTATTTTATTAAAATGAATTGATATGAAGTTTTTAATAAATTTAATATTTGATTATTAATATTTTATTATGTATTATT
>OVAO01001899.1:0-13872 GCA_900406285.1 Biscutella auriculata
TGCCAAGTTCTCTTTCCCAACAACAACAACCACAAGTCCGTCTGGAATGGACCTCACTCGCTGTTTAAGCCTAGAGTAGATCCAAATCGGAGTAGTTCCTTACAAAAAGCAATTGAGAGCTTGATGAAGCAGTAAAAGGGATTCAAAACGTAACATAGTTTCTTATATAAACATAACTGTATTTTTATAGATAAGTATTAACTTTTTATTAACTAAGATATTTCCATATCATTGTAATTTTGGTTAATCTCAAATTTGTAACTGGTTCATCTTCTGCTCCAAGACATAGATCTTGAACTTGCATAGCGCAGGTTATCTGCCATTAATGGTGATGAAAAATTTGCAAGGTGAAGTTTCAGAATTAAAGAGAAAAGCACAGTTTGATATTCTCGTGTGATTTTTTCTAAATAACTTGTCATCGTAATGGACAAAGCATCCCACTACAGAGATAGACGCACCACTCCGTTGTCGAGATCGTGCAGAACCGCCTCCGAACGTGGAGGAGGAGGACGATAACCGTTTTGGATGCAAATGGACCTTCATTGAGAGAGAAAACGGTTTACTGAAATATTCCATAAATCATTTGCGAATTAAAATAATTACAGTAAAATGGGTAAATTTTTTATGTGGTATTACAGATTTACATTAATTCAAATAGGGCATTTGAGAATTTCACCCAAGCGAGGGAACCCGAAAATGGCGCCGAAGAAGAAACCTCAGAAGCAAAAACTCAAAGCTGCTTCTTCATCTTCCAAAACAAACCTTCAGAAACCTTATTCAGGTCCAAAGCTTCATATTTCGGCGGAGAACGAGGATCGCTTGCGGCGGCTCTTGCTCAACTATGGCCGCACCGGTACTTCGGCTGCTATTAATAATCCCCTCTCCAAGAATCAGAAGGCCAAAAAACTCACTAGTGTCTACGAGAAACTCTCTTGCGAAGGTTTCTTAGATGATCAGATTGAGCTTGCTCTTTCTACTCTTAGAGTAACTTTCCCACCATCTCTCGCCTTTTGTAATTCTAGCTTATGGAAAGTTGTTTGTTCATTTCAAAAGATACCTAATACGAGTCAATGTGTATGTTTTTTGAAGGATGGAGCAACGTTTGAGACTGCTCTTGATTGGCTCTGCTTGAACTTGCCAAGTCACGAGTTGCCAGTGAAGCTTTCTACTGGAGCTTCCCGCTTTCCTACAGGAGGTTTGCTCAACATTGCTTCCAGAAACACTCTAAAAAGCTGTAATATTCTTGGGGAAGTTTTGCTACTTGTCGTGCATTCATGCCTGTAGCTTCGGTATTGCAGGGGGTTCTGTGGGTGTGATATTGACCTCACGGGAAGATTGGAATGAGTCTACCGACTCTTCAGTCCAGCTAGAACAGGAGGAACCTGAAGTTTTAGTTCGAGTGAAGGCCAAGGAAGATGAAGATACTCTTAGTTCTGGCCAAGCATTCCAAGCTGATTGGATCCGTCAGTATATGAGAAGACAGGAAGAAGAGGTAGCCATTTGGATGCTTCAACCGTTTCTAAATGTTTAATACATGATTGTTCTGGCCAAAAATAATCTGGAGGTGCTAAACACAACACACCACTGATGAATTTCCTAATTGACTTGAATTGTCAGGAGGAATTGGAATCTTGGGAGGATGAGATAGATGGTCTTGGCTCCAGAAGAGAGGTAATTCGACGCTTTTCAAAGCTTCTTTCCATTATGGCAACAAAATCGAATAGAGTAGACTACTTATTGAGACTATTTCTGTCATTGATGTTGATGTGCTTAGCCCTTGAAGGTATCTTATATGCATCTTACTTCAAAAATATCCATCCCATCATGCTTTTAATGTGATATAAAGACTTTTCCTTTAAAAAAATAATAATATCTGGAACTGGAAGTTCTTAAATTTAAATTATTGTTATTTTTCTGAAAAAGGTATCACATGGGTTAAGCTTATATCATAATCTGTAATGGCAGAAGCTTATGAAGCTATTTTATTCATTTTCAGTAGTGTTTGTGGCTCTGCTGGTTTTGCACAATATATTTGCTTTGCCATTTGGTAGACGTGGAACCTTCCTCATTTGTTTATATTGATCATGTTAACTACATATTTCAATCAATTAGTTGCGTATGACCAAATCAGTCTCGCTTCCTGGTTTTTGTGTCGCTATTTTGTCGTGAAATCTTTTTCTCTCTCTCTTATATATCATATTAGGTATCTGGTCCAAGGCCTTTCGATGTGATTGCCAAAGAATATTGTTCGGCAAGATCAGATGCTATAAAAGCCAAGGAGAAGCGTGATAAAATAGGACAGGAGCAAGCAGGCCTAGCCATTCGCAAGCTCAAGCAAGAGATACTTGCTCTTGGTTAAGTTAATTCCTTTAGTAGTCAATCTGTCAATCATTTGAATTGGTGCTTGTCATGAATTATATGTGTTTGTTTTGCAGGACTATCAGAAGCAATGTTGGAATCTGAATTTCAGCGTGAACATGCTTTTGAAGATGCTACAGAAAAAGAATTAACCTCTCCCTTGCTCGAATATGTTAATGAGTCAGTCAATGCTGACACTGTCTCTTTTCAGCCGTTAAATGAACCAACTTTGGGTGAAAATCAAGTTGAGAGCTGTGGATCTGAGGAAAGTCAGCCTAAAACTCTTGCTCAGGAATTGGCTCCATCTGATGATAATTCAGAGGATCTGGAGCTTGACAATATGTTTTTAGAAGATTCCCCGCGTTCTGAAGCTTCACCCTATGAGCTCCTAGAATTGCAGAACAAGGAAAAGATGAGAGAAATACGCAGTGAGAAAACCCTCGAGAAGCTGAAGGGAATCTGGAAGAAGGTAACTCTTCTTCAAACAAGATTCTAGGATAAATACAATTTAGCCTTCATAGTAAACTGTGTTTGATGCTTGAAATATGCATCTGCGTGCTCCTTAATTTTTCATTGTGTTACATATGCTGACATTTAGATTCAGTTAAATGAGGTTCTAACTATGCTTAATAGATATAGATTTTTCTTCTCCTATTATAATGTGTAGCTTTTTTTTACCCTGCGCTACTCCCTTTTTCTCTTGGTTTGTTCTAGTGTCAGCTTTATTACTGGGCGGCTTCTTTAGTTCGACTCTCTCTTTAACATGTAAAAGTTTATAGGGTGAGACGCAGAAGATCCCAAAAGCACTTCTCCATCAATTGTGTCAAAGATCAGGGTGGGAAGCACCGAAATTCAACAAAGTAACTGCTGAAGGAAGGAATTTCTCTTATACCGTAAGCATTATGCGTAAAGCCAGTGGAAGGGGTAAAAGCAGAAAAGCAGGGGGTCTGGTAACTCTTCAACTGCCACATCAAGATGAGGACTTTGAATCGATTGAGGTACTTGTTTGATCCATGTCTTAGATATTAACATTTGGTATTCTCTTTATAAGATGATAAAAAAATATCTGCTTAGGGCGTTCTGACTAATTGCAGTTAGGGATATAACTTCTCACAAAATAAAGTAGGGCAGCTAGAAAGAAAGGTTTATAGTGAACCTTATTTTTTGTCTAGCAATTTTGCTCGAAATTTTTATAAATTCTGATTGTGAACCTAATCGAAGTTGTGAACTTTTGATTGGATAACCATCAGCGCCTGAATAATATGCTGACCATGTATGCTAATTTATTGTGCATGGGTGTGTGACAGGATGCGCAAAACAGAGTTGCGGCATTTGCTCTCCATAAGCTCTTTTCTGATTTGCCTGTTCACTTTGCAATCACTGAGCCTTATGCCTCTCTAGTCTTGACCTGGAAACAAGGTGATTTTACGAATTTTGTTTCAGTATCTGGTCTTTGTGTGTTTCAATAAATTTTGCGATAAGATGTCCAGCTATGCCATAGAACTTAGATTGATTAACCTTTCTGTTTATGTTTAGATTGGCATCTTCTATTTGAAACAACTACGTTTCACATGATAGTTTTTTGGTGCTTAGCTGTTCAGAACATTTTGGCTGTTAAGAAGAGCATCAATATTGAGTAATTTTTTCACCGCATCTGACTTAAAATGGAGGAAGTGGTACATAAATTTTTGCTAAACGTTTTTGATATCTCTGATGTTACCATTCTAAAGTATCTTACAAATATTCTGGTTTTGCAATATCGTAATTGCGCTAATATAGTTGCTTTGAGCTTTCACAGAGGAATTGTTGTGTACTGTACAAAGCACAGAAGACGATCGAAGAGCTAATTTTGTTGATAGGTTGATTGAAGCGGATAATTTCAGTTTGACCGCTTCGTCAAGTGGCATTGGCAATGCACTTCCATTGTTAGACACCTATGTCGAAGAGAAAGCTGACTTGAGTATTATCAAATCTAACCACACAACTAAAAGTATGTTTTTCTCGGATTAAATATGTGGTCACTTAGTTTCATAAATATTATTTGATTTTACTGCCAAAATTAATAGGTTCTCATCTACTTTCTGTGGTACAGATGACTCTTCCTTAGAAGCTATATCTGTATCTCTCCAACAAAAACAAGAAAACAAAAAGAAAACGCCTAAGTACAAGGTAGAATATTCTTTGTTTATGTTTGAGCAGAAACTTTGTCTCTTGAGATGGTAAAGAATGTAGTTCGTGTAACTGAAAGTATTGCGAGATTATAGTTATAAATGTATAAAGCTTCCCAAACGGGTTAGAACATTCCACTAATATATATAGATATAATTTTTTTCAGCGTAATCGTACTATACTTTTGCAGGACATGTTGAAAACTCGAACTGCTCTTCCTATTTCTGAAATGAAGAATGACATACTGCAGCACCTGAAAGAAAAAGATGTCTTAGTAGTATGCGGAGAAACAGGCTCTGGAAAGACTACACAGGTATGGTCTTGGCAGTTGCTGCTTCCTGTTACTTGTTAATTCACTGTTTGCTCTTTTTGTTGAATTTATCTTTCAGCTTAGAATTGAGTCATTTATAACTGCTCCATTGTTCTAGGTTCCTCAATTTATATTGGATGATATGATCGATTCAGGGCGTGGTGGATATTGTAGTATCATATGCACACAACCTCGGCAGATAGCAGTGAGTATTTTGGTGTTAAGATGTCATGCTTTCAGGGATTCCTTGTTTGATTCATACTGGCATAAGCTGTCATTCCTTTATTCTCATTGATCCTTTTATTTCTCTAAAGCTTGATGATGTCAGTTAGCCTAGGGTGCAGATTTCTTTCTACCTTTTGTTACTGTTAGTAACTGGGTAATATGGTCTAGGCTATCTCTGTTGCTCAAAGAGTTGCTGATGAGCGTTGTGAATCCTCTCCAGGCTTAGATGAATCCTTGGTTGGTTATCAAGTTCGTCTTGAAAGTGCAAGGTCTGCCCCTTAATTTAAAAAGAATGTCCTATTGTTTTATGAATTTATTAGATTCTACTGTGTTCAGCCTGTACTCCTTTCTACCGCTTCATTCACTGACGCCAATTACCCAAGTTAAATGATCATACTTTTTCAGGAGTGACAAGACAAGGCTGCTGTTTTGTACTACTGGCATTCTACTGAGGAAACTGGCTGTACGTCCCCCGTTTTACTAATAAGCTCTTTTGCAACCAAATAATTCCCATTACATGTTCAAGTGTTTTAAGCTACTGAGAAAGAGTAACATTTTAATGACCAAATATTCTGTTAATAAGGATAAAGGTGTAGTATCATAGTTGCGTTATGAAAATCATGGTTTCTAGAAACATAACCTTGCAGAAAATGTTACATAGATAGGGTCTCTGTTAACTAAGGGAAACATCGAAAGTCCATAGTTGAGGTATCTGCCTCAAAGACGTTTCTAAGGAATTTGTAGTTCCAGTTTTTGAGACACTGCTATGCTATTTTGTAGAGCATAGTGAAAGAAGCCACTAAATATTTGTGGAGATAATTATAAGATTATAATCAGCAATCAATCTCATATTTTCTCTGTTTGCTTGTTTCTGCACACCTTGCAGGGGGATAAATCCTTGAACGATGTTACACATATTATAGTCGATGAAGTGCATGAGCGATCTCTTTTGGTGAGTATTCATTAACTCAGCCTTAAATTTTGATCCTTGTTGAGAAAAACCTGGCATATGTTAAAAATTCTACTTGAGAATCCATACAATATCATCTAATGAATCACTAATTTTCTTATTTCATTTCAGGGTGATTTCCTTCTGATTATTTTGAAGAGCCTGATTGAGAAACAATCATGTGACAACACGTCGCGGAAACTGAAAGTTATCCTTATGTACGTGTTGTGGCTTTTATTTTTTAAAGGCAGAATGTAAATAGTAGTGAACATCATATTAATCTATGCTTCTGGTATTGTACAGGTCAGCGACTGTTGATGCAGATCTATTCTCAAGATATTTTGCTCACTGTCCTGTGATTACTGCTCAAGGACGAACACACCCGGTTACTACTCACTTTCTGGAGGAGATTTACGAGAGGACTAAATACCTTCTGGCCCCAGATTCTCCTGCTGCGCTAAGATCTAATTCATCCATCAAAGACAAGGTATCTATATTATCATACCAAACATATCATCTATTATACTTCCGTTCACTTATTTTATGGAGTTCGCACCAGTTGAGCTCTTCCTCCGTAGAACAAGAAATAGATCGTTGCGGCTACTAGGCACTTGCATTTCTTGATTTATGATTTTCTTCTGATTTGTATTGGAGTATTTTACTACTCAAGGAATATTTCATTCATATGGAATTATGGATAATCATTTCACAACCAATATATGTATGTCCAGGACGAAGGTGGTTTATTCCTCTGTGGGGACTGAATGGAGTAGTCTTTGCATTTTTCTGGGGCTTAACATGTGTGCCTTTTGATTAAATGTGTGTTGCACGATTCTGAAATTTGGATTATAGTGTTCATATACTGGTGCTCCCATTTAGCATGTATTAGTGAAACTTTGGATTCTAGGTTTGTATACTCTGTATACTTAAGATATGGATTTGTTGTCTGCAGCTTGGTTCCCACCGTAGGGGAAAGAAGAATCTTGTATTGGCGGGTTGGGGTGATGATTATTTGCTTTCAGAGGACTGTCTTAACCCGTTTTATGTTTCCAGTAATTACAACTTATATAGTGATCAAACACAACAAAATCTGGTACTCTACACTTCCTGTTCCAGCTTCTGTTCCTCTTATTCTTCTTGTTGTCCTGAGTCTCGATAAATTGTGAGTGTCTGCAGAAAAGGTTAAATGAGGATGCTATTGACTACGAGCTTCTTGAAGAGTTAATATGCCACATTGATGACACTTGCGAGGAAGGAGCCATTCTTGTTTTCTTGCCTGTAAGCTGATACTGAGGTCTTTCGTGTTAATTGAAAATCAATCATCTTGTCTATCGATTCAGCCTGACATCTGTTTGGCTAATAACAGGGAGTGTCAGAAATATACATGTTACTCGATAGATTAGCTGCTTCGTATCGTTTTCGTGGACTTTCTGCAGATTGGCTTCTTCCTCTACATTCTTCTATTGCATCTACGGAACAGAAAAAGGTGTTTCTGCGGCCCCCTGAAGACATACGAAAGGTGATTTCTTGCGGGATCTATATAATTTGTTGCACTATCTATTTACTTGCAAGCTTTCTCTGGGATTACTACGTGAACTAAATATCTCAAAATAAAATTAATGCATAACAGTTACTTTTATGACTTAATGAGAGTAACATTCACTAAACTTGAGACAATATAATTCAAAAGGGTTTAGCGTCTACTTAAAAGTTAGCTACAAGTACTAGCTGATTGAAATATATTGTTAATCATATGAGTGCAGAATTCCTTTTAAGAAATGTGTGTGCTTTCTATTTGTGGAAGATATTTTCTGTAAGCTATACCGTGTAGGTTGCAAGGACTTCGCAACTGAACAGGTTCATGTTTTGCATCCCCTCTTATGTCCAGGTTATCTTATCCACAAATATTGCTGAAACCAGTATAACAATCGATGATGTGGTGTATGTGATTGACAGTGGCAAACACAAAGAAAATCGCTATAGTCCACAGAAGGTATTCCCAATGCTAGTGAATCAGTTGCATTTTGCTTTTACAATGATAGTTGTAGACCAACATTTTTTTTTAACGTTTGTTTCCTTTTCCCCCTTTAAGCTCAATCTTTTTCTGAAAATGAATCGAAACGTTGTCAACATGTTTTTATAGTGATATTTACTCATAACCCCATTCCTTGTGAAGCTGTTATTAAATATTGATATCCGCTCTTTCGGTGCATCTTTTACCTTGTGTCTTTTGAAATTACTTTTCAGTTCTCAATATTGAAATCAAAAGCTCCTAGGATATATAAATGCTGTTTTGGATGACAGTTTTGTTTCTCTCCTTGTGATTGCCTCATGATCATTGTATTTTTTCTCTGAGATATCATTGTGGTGCTCACTGCTCAATCATTTGATCATCTTAGAAATTGTCAAGCATGGTGGAAGATTGGATATCTCGAGCAAATGCAAGACAAAGAACAGGAAGAGCTGGACGGGTCAAACCTGGAATTTCCTTTTCATTGTACACACGCCATAGGTTCGAGAAGCTAATGCGTCCCTATCAGGTGTTTTTCTTTTACGTCCCTTCCTGGTCTCTTGTTCACTTGGTTTTGGCCTCTTAAACTCATCAATTTTATCCTGATGACAAGGTTCCGGAGATGCTACGGATGCCGTTAGTAGAATTATGTCTACAAATCAAATTGCTTGGATTGGGTCACATTAAGCCTTTTCTGGCCAAGGCAAGTGATACCATTTTCAATGACAAAAGAATTAGCATTATCATCCATCTGATTTTTTTACACTTGCTGTCTTTAGGCTTTGGAACCTCCAAGTGAAAATGCGATAACATCTGCAATTTCATTGTTACACGAGGTACCATGTAATGGATAGAAGTCTTTTTTCTAAGGAACACTTAGTTCCTGCGATCAGTCATGTTTGATACATCCAAATTTTGTGATACCTATCATTTGGACTTATAGCTGATGTGTCTGACGATTTCTTGCAGTGAGCTCTTCTTTTCATTGTAGCCTTAGGCTATAGTCATTTAGATTTCTTCGCAATTACCCGTATTCTTTGTTTGCTGGACCACTGATTTTTGTTCCGACTGATGGAATGTCAACTCAATAAAAGAGATTTTTGCATACCTTTTAGTGTCTTCTGTGTGAGTCTTCTTTCATGAACCATTTCTTCTTTAGGTCGGTGCTGTTGAAGGGGACGAAGAGCTGACACCACTTGGGCACCATTTAGCAAAACTTCCTGTTGATGTGTTGATTGGAAAGGTTTGTTACCATAACATTACTATTTCACCAAAAATTCTGAGTTGGAGGCCTTGGTCACCACCTTCCCATATATAGTTTAATATTTATTCCTCTCCTCACAACATCTTGCCTCATCTCATCATATCTCCCATTTCACATTCTTAAGTAAATGCTGTGTAGGTTTCAGTGCTATGATCCTTGATATAGGTAACCAGAGAGTGCATCTTCTAGTTCTTTCCACTATCATGACTATATGTTTTTAAAACTTGTAGATGCTGTTATATGGTGGAATATTTGGTTGCTTGTCACCTATTCTCTCGATTGCCGCTTTCTTGAGCTACAAATCACCGTTTATATATCCCAAAGATGAGGTACGTTTTCACATTCTCAGAACTTGGCTGATTTTTCACTAGGGTTGGCAGCTAACTCTATGTTTGGTGATTTAATCATAGAAGCAAAATGTTGACCGGGTGAAAATTGCACTTTTGTCTGATAATCTGGAGAAATCAAGTGATTTGAACAACAGTGACAGACAATCTGATCATCTCCTTATGATTATTGCATACGACAAATGGGTGAAGATACTGCATGAGGTATGTGGTAAAGAGATGCTTTAAGTCGGATAGGTTGGAAGTTGGAACCAATAAATACTGGTTAATGTTCCATTCATTTTAGCACACAATGATCTGCATAATGACATGCTATATGTGTATGTGACGTCTTTAGCGAGGAATGAAAGCTGCACAACAGTTCTGTGAATCAATGTTCTTGAGCAGCTCAGTGATGCGGATGATAAGGTACGTCTTACGTTTTAGTGGGAACTTTTTATCATATGCTCGAGTCCTGAAACTCCTTCTAGACTGAATGAATGCTTACACCATTTCGGTAATCATCCATGGAATCTTATTTGTTTCTTTCTCATAAATATCAGAGACATGAGAGTACAATTTGGCACATTACTTGCAGACATCGGGCTCATAGATCTTCCTAAAACAGGAGAGGTAACTTACGTACGCCATTTGAAACATTTGTTGCATATGCATAAAGCACACACCTGTCTGTTCATACACCAAAACATTGAAAGGATTGCTCATAAGTTTAGGTTTCAGCTCAATAAATTTCATCATATCTGTACCTTTCTTATCATAGTTTGCAGGGAGAAAAAAGGAGAATCTCGATGTCTGGTTTTCTGACCCAACTCAACCTTTCAATATGTATTCACAACAACCTCAAGTTGTTAAGGTAAAGTATATCCGGTTCACTCCTTTGTGGATGTTTTCTCCTGACAACCATTATTTACCAAGAAACTCTACTACAATTGTAAAAGAGGTTCTATGTCACTATCTAACTTTCAATGCGCACAGGCTATACTATGCGGAGGACTATATCCTAATATTGCAGAGGCAGCGATCAACAGTTTGACAAAGAAAGGAAATCAAACAAAGAGTTATTCGGCTTGGTATGACGGCAGAAGGGAAGTCCATATCCATTCGTCATCTATAAACAGCAACATCAAAGCATTTCAATATCCTTTCCTTGTATTTCTTGAGAAGGTAACCTGAGTTATAATATGTCATGCATTTGATTTTACTTTTAACCCTCTGATTTACTTGCCTCATAATTTCTTTTATATCTTTGTATTAAATAATGATGATGATGATGTTGGTCAAAATGGTGAATTCTTGTTATTCGATTTGATGTTACTTAGGCCGATTCTGATTTATATTAGTAACCATCTAATCTTGGTGTAAACTATAATATATTGTAGGTGGAAACGAACAAAGTATATCTGCGAGACACAACCATTGTTTCTCCTTTCTCCATTCTGTTATTTGGTGGCTCAATCAATGTCCATCATCAGGTACGTTAGTCATGTCGTGTTATCTCCCTGTTAGCAAAAAAATTGACTTAACTTTCTACTGATTCATCTATCTAAGTATCTAACAATGGATTGAAAAGCGTGTATTGAGCTCAACGTGCTATACGGTCTGTTGGGTACTTTTGCTTTGTTCTATGTGCTATTTACATTAAAACGTTCTCTCTTCATTTTTATTTTAATTACAGAGTGGATCAGTCACCATTGATGGCTGGTTGAAGTTAGCAGCAGCAGCACAGACTGCAGTTTTGTTCAAAGAGCTCCGGTTAACCCTCCATTCCATACTCAAAGATCTCATTCGAAAACCAGAGGTTTTACAGATGTTCACTCTCAAGTTTGATCATACTCAGTTAAGTTAAATAGCTCAGGACTAATTCCTCTTCATGTTTTGGTTTTACAGAAATCAGGAATAGTCCACAACGAAGTTGTCAAATCTATGGTCCAGCTTCTTATAGAAGAAGGCAAACCCGCAACACACTTGAACTAAATATTGCTCCAAGAAACGAAGTTAGTTTGCATGTATGATACGGGTAATTTTTTTTTTTTTTTGTAAATAATTTAGTTTGTTAGTTAGCTAGAAGAAAACCTCTGTCTNTAAGAAACGAAGTTAGTTTGCATGTATGATACAGGTAATTTTTTTTTTTTTGTAAATAATTTAGTTTGTTAGTTAGCTAGAAGAAAACCTCTGTCTCTCTCTCTGTCTCTGTCTAGTCTGCTTGGGTATAAAACCTAAGATGTTTAAGAGACTATTTTGTTTGTACATTATGAAAGCTAAAATATTTTGTATATCTTAGATTCTTGCCATGTGGAACATTGTAGGTAATAGCGCTGTGGTCTCAGTTGATTGAACTTAGAATTGTTTGCAAAAAGCAGTTGAGACCTTGATGAAGTAGTAAGGGTTTCAAAACGTAACTATAGAAACCAAGTAACATAGTTTCCTTAGTAAACTAATGCGTGTCTTTATAGTGAGCATCAGCTTTGGTTCTGTATTCATGAAGAGATAAGTGTCAGAAAGTAGATCAAATCTTTAGCATAAACTAAATATGATTAGACCAACTGTGAACTGACTGACTCAACCATACTTTATAGAACAACTCTTAGATTACATGGGAAGAGCTCAAGTTAAGACAAAAGGAACCTGGGTACAAGACTTATAATTTATTTATTTTTGTTACATTTTCATGATCTATTCCTAGTGAGATCTTGCATAAAACAAGTCTATTACCTAAAGTAATTTCTCTGATTCTCCAATTGAGCCATTAAGAAATGAGGTCCAAAGTTAAATTCATAGAAGCAAACGAGATGGTGAGATAGCTTTCATCTACACTTTTGATCGGCAAAATTAACATGGGATTGATGGAGTAAGATGTGTAATATCCATAATAAAAACAAGCAAACATATATAAATAGAATCAAGTTTTGATAGCAAACCACAAAGTAATAGTAAGTCTGAATTATTATACAACAAAGCGTAAGAACAATAAAAGTCAAATTAACTCTTTTTCTAGTTTTTTTGGGATGATTTTGTGTACCTGGTGCATAGTCATGTAGAACTTCACTCTTTTAACATCTTCTCATCTTTTTGACAATCTCTCTTTCCATTTCTCTCCCAGATGCTTTATAGAAGTGATGAAATCGTAAAATCCATCAAAAAATTCATTTGATAATAAGATTCTTCAGGTGTCTCAATCCATCTATTGATGCATAAACAGCCTCTCGATTCCTCTCAAAGGTTAAGTAGATTTTAAGAGTTCTCAATCTAGACATACCATGAAGATCCTCTAAACTGATCATATCTATTGAGAAATTAATCAAGGTCTCNGATCATATCTATTGAGAAATTAATCAAGGTCTCCAAACTTACTAGATTCTTCAATTCCAACTTTGTATTCCAATCCATATATTTTGGTAATGCAAGATATCTCAGATCTTTCATCTTCGTTAAGACATTGGGTAGAAATATAAATACATATTCTGAACGTATTTTTATATTTAGATAGATCAACAACTTCAGATTTCCTAGAGAATATGGTATATTATTTACCTCCGCATCTTCTAAGTTGAGATATCTTAAATGGATGAGCTCTCCAATACTAGAAGGTAACTTCCCTCCTTCAAATCTAGTACCAGGGATATGTAACACTCTCAGCAATTGTAACCTCGTAAAGCTTAAACTTGATGGCTTCCACTTTTGTAACCGTGAATTTGCCAATACAACCATGAGAGATCGAATCTTTAGATTATTTATATCTCTCTTGACATGTAGTGTTGTCGGATATTGTGAGGCAAATCTACGAGAAGTAGTAGAACATTGAGAATGTGCGGTCTCAGAGTGGATACCGACAATATGTAGGAACTTCTCTTCTTTGGCTTTAGACAAACAAATTTCTCTCATCATGTCATGCAGATGACACATTTCAAATCTTAGTGTTGTAGCATCTCTTCTGGAAATAATCATATTTCTCTTCACTAACTCCTCTATATAGCTTTCTCCAACATCTCTAATGGTGTCTCCATTGTAATGCCTAGATTCGAGTATTCCTTCTGCAGCCCAATAATAGGACAATGTTTCCACATCTATTTCATAATCTTCTGGAAAATGGGCCAAATAGAGGAAACAATATTTCAGATAACTAGGTAACTCTACAAAGCTCAGAGACAATACTTTGTTCAATGAAGTATTGTTGCCATCACTGAAATCTGTTCTTCCTGCCATGATGTGAAATCTAATATTTTCAGATAATCGTTCCCA
>OVAO01001900.1:0-13866 GCA_900406285.1 Biscutella auriculata
ACAGCACCAATACCAATTCCACTTGCATCACATTCAATCTCAAAAGTTTTAGTAAAATTCGGTAGAACTAGAAGTGGGGCATTAGTGAGTTTCTCTTTGAGAGATCGGAATGCTTCTTCTTGAGCCTGACCCCATTTGAATCCCACATACTTCTTGATCACTTCAGTTAGAGGTGCGGCAATTGTGCTAAAATCATTCACAAAACGTTGATGAAATCCTGCAAGACCATGGAAAGACCTCACATCGCTAACAGACTTAGGACTCGGCCAATCTCTTATAGCTTTCACTTTTTCCTCAACCACTTTGACACCATCTGCGCTTACAACAAAGCCTAGGAACACGATGTTATCCGTACAAAATGTGCATTTCTTGAGATTAGCATAGAGACGTTTTTTCGTAAAATTTCCAAAATTGAGCTAATATGCTTAAGATGCTCATATAGACTTTTGCTATAGATCAAAATGTCATCAAAATAAACAACAACAAATACACCAATGAATGATCTAAGCACATGATTCATTAGACGCATAAAAGTACTAGGTGCATTAGTTAAACCAAACGGCATGACTAACCATTCATATAAACCATGTTTCGTTTTAAACGCGGTTTTCCACTCATCACCTTCTTTCATACTAATATGATGATAACCACTTTTTAAATAAATCTTAGAAAATATGGTGGAACCATGCAGCTCATCAAGCATATCATCTAAGCGAGGTACAGGATGTCGATACTTTACAGTGATATTATTGAAGGCACGACAATCGACACACATCCTCCTTGTACAATCTTTCTTTGGTACAAGCAACACCGGAACAGCACATGGACTCATGCTTTTACGTATATTTCCCTTGCTCATGAGCTCATCTACTTGCCTTTCTAACTCTTTAGTTTTAACCAGATTTGTACGGTAAGCGGCTTTGTTCGATAATGAAGTTATGGGCACACAATCGATTTGATGTTTGATTCCTCGTATAGGTGGTAATCCCTCTGGAATATCCTCTAGAAAAACATCCTTAAAATCCTGCAAATTATCGTGCAACTCACTTGGAAAAACCGGCTCCAAATTAGTTAAACTCGTTAGAGTTTCTTTGAAAACAAAAAGAAGAATCAGTTTATTAGAGAGATATGATTTCTTAACCTCTTTTGGTTGGATATTAAGATTAGATTTTTCAGTAGATACCTTCTCCTTCTCCTCTTGGTTCTTGAAATGCAACTGATCTTTATAGACCTCTTCAGGTGTCATAGGAACAAGTATGATTTTCTTACCGTTAGACATGAAATATGTTTGTTGGTAAAGCCATCGTGTATCACTTTGCGGTCCTATTACCATGGACGTCCTAAGAGGATATGACTAGCTCCCATAGGCAATACATCACACACAATATCATCTTGGTACTTGCCAATGCTCATTGGACCGGTGACTTGATTATGAACCTTCATTTCTCCACTTTCGTTGAGCCTTTGTAGTGTGTACGGTCTCAGATGCTTTCGTGTCTTTAGACCTAATTTCAACCATAGACATACTGGCCACGTTAGTGCAACTTCCTCCATCAATGATGAGGCTGCATACTTGTCCTTGACTAAGCAACGGGTATGGACCAAATTTTCTCGTTGTATAAGTTCCTCTTTCTCGGTTTGCAAGCTAAGAGATCGGCTAGTAACAAGTAGTTCTCCTTGAAGCGGTAGCTCCTCATATTCTCCTTCTTCAGAGGTGACCTCATCCTCACTCTCTTTCTCAGGTTGGATCTCTCCATTATCTAAAAGAACGAACAACATTTTGTTAAAACATTCATTCACAAAATGACCCATACCTTGGCATTTATAGCACCGAATGTGTTTTTTGCTTTTGCTTGGATTAGCCACTGATTTTCCTTTAATGTTACTATTGGATTCTTCTTTAGGAGCAGTAGTTAAATCCTTGACGTCCTTTTGATAGCTTGGTTTGATCTCCTTAGACTTGTACGAACTCGAGATATAGTTGGATCAAGATGGCTTACGACTTAGTTATTGCTCAATGAGCATTGCCTTGTGTAACAAATCCTACATTTCAACATATGTTTGAAGCTCTAACTTGTCTTGAATATCCCTGTTAAGACCACCCATGAATCTCGCCAAAGTAGCTTCACAATCTTCTTGAATATCGGCTTTAAGCATAAGCGTTTCCAACTCTTCGAAATATTCCTCCATCTGAAACTATAGTCTTAGGCATACCATGCAACTTAACTACTTCTTTGAGGAACAAGTTTGCAATGTTAGGTGCATTACCAGTCTTATGACATGGTATGAAATGAGCCATCTTAGAAAACCTATCAACCACTACAAAGGTGGAGTCATGGTTGTGTCTAGTCCTTGGCAAACCAAGAACAAAATCCATAGACACATCATGCCAAGGGTTAGATGCAATAGGGAGAGGACTATACAAACCGAAAGGTTGAGATTTAGCCTTGGCTTGCTTGCACTTGATGTATTGAGAACATATCTTTTCCACGTCCTTCCTCATGTGTGGCCAAAAGAATTGGTTTTAAGTTACCTTCATGGTTTTATCTACTCCAAAATGTCCCATAAGGCTGGCACTATGAGCTTCTCTAATCAACAACTCTCGGATATATCCATTATGTACACACAAACGGTTCTTAAAGAACAAGTACCCATCAAAAATGTAATAATGATCCAATCCGCCAGATAAACATTCAGCATACACATTCTTAAAGTCAAGATCATCAGCATATAAATCTTTTAATTGCTCAAAGCCTAAGAGCCTAGCATCTAAGCTAGAGAGAAGAATGTACCTCCTAGATAATGCGTCGGCTACCACATTATCCTTACCTTGTGTGTAAGCTATGACGTACGGGAATGTCTCAATGAATTCCACCCATCTAGCATGCCTTTTATTCAGCTTGTGTTGGCATGCTTCAAGGATTCAAGATCGGTACGAATGACAAATTCCTTAGGCCAAATGTAGTGTTGCCAAGTTTGCAATGCTCGCACAAGCGCATACAATTCTTTATCATAGGTTGGATAATTCAATGTTGCTCCTCCAAGTTTCTCCCTAAAGTAAGCAATGAGTCTTTTGTCTTGCATAAGGACAGCTCCAACTCCAAGGCCCGATGGATCGCATTCTATCTCAAAGGTTTTGGAGAAGTCCGGGAGTACTAAAAAAAGGGGCATTGGTTAGTTTCTCCTTCAAGGTTTGAAAAGCATTTTCTTGAGCATCTTCCCACGTGAAGCCTACTAATTTCTTGATAACCTCAGTGAGTGGAGCAGCTAGAGTGTTGAAGTCCCTCACAAACCTCCTATAGAAGCCGACTAGGACATGGAAGCACCTTACTTCATTGACTGTCTTGGGAGTTGGCCATTCTCTAATAGCTTGGACCTTTCCTTCATCCACTCTCACACCTTCAACTGACCTAACAAAAAGAAAGAAGACTAGGTTATTCAATCCAAATGTGCACTTAGCCAAATTATCATATAGTTATTCATTCCTTAGCACTTCTAGAACCAATTATAAGTGATTAGCATGCTCATCTAAGTTTTTGCTATAAGTTTTTGCTAAAAAGCCTATAAATTTCCTAAGAGCATGGTTCATTAATCTCATGAAGGTGCTTGGAGCATTGTTTAAACCAAAAGGCATCACCAACCACTCGTATAAGCCATGTTTTGTTTTGAAAGTCGTTTTCCATTCATCTCCTTCTCTCATTCTTATTCGATGATATCCACTTTTTATATCTATCTTAGAGAATATCTTAGAGCCATGAAGTTCATCAAGCATATCATCTAAGGGAGGAATGTGATGGCGATACTTAACAATTATATTGTTGATTGCTCGGCAATCAACACACATACACCAAGTTCAATCCTTTCTGGTGACCAAGATGACATGGACAACACATGGACTCAAGCTCTCTTTGATATATCCCTTGTCCATGAGTGCTTTTATTTGATTTTCCAACTCCTTGGTCTCTAGAGGATTGGTCCTATAAGCCGGCAGTTTGGGAAGAATGGCTCCGGGGACAACGTCTATTTTATGTTCAATGCATCGCTTGGGTGGTAAGCCATGAGTCTCTTCTTCACCTGGAACGACATCTCTATACTTGTGCAAGAGATCACTTAAAACACTCGGAAGCTCCAGTGAAGGATTAGTCATACTAGCAAGAGTCTCTTTGTAAAACAAATAACAATACGGTTTGTTGAGTATGAAGAGATTTTCTTACTACGCTTGGGTTGACTAAGACGTTGGAGACCTTCTTGTTCGAAGTAGACTCATCCTTCTTTCTTAGATAAAGTTGTTCTTGAGCCACTTCGTGAGGAGTCATGGGTAGGAAGGTGATTCTCTTGCCTTTGTGCTCAAATGTGTATTTGTTTGTGAAACCATTATGAACCACACGCCAATCAAACTGCCAAGGCCTTCCCAAAAGGATATGACCAGCCTCCATAGGCAACACATCGCATAGAATCTGATCATCATATTTTCATATAGCAATTAGGACCATCACTTGATGTCAAACCTTTAGCTCTCCCTTGACATTAAGCCATTGTAACCGATAAGGCTTCAGATGCTTCTTCATCTCTAGACCAAGTTTCTTCACCATAGTAGTACTAGCCACAATAGTACAACTTCCTCCATCTATGATGAGGCTACATACATTCTTGTTCACAAAGCATCTCGTGTGAAACAAGTTATCTCGTTGCTTCTCCTCCTTTTCCTTAGGAAACAACTTCAAAATTCTTCTAGCAACCAAGAGCTCTCCTTGGGATGCTTCTTCTTCACACTCTTCAGGAGAGTTTTCATCTTCTTCCTCTTGCATGATCTCTTCATCCTCAGTTATATACTCCCCATCATGAAACATAATCATCACTCTCTTATTGGTGCATTCATTAGCATAGTGTCATCGACCTTGACACATGAAGCATTTTACATCCCTAGTTCTGGTTGGATTGCCAATCCCTTTGCCTTTGTCCCTAAAGGCAGTTGGCTGTTCCTTGACTCCTTCATTAGTAGTTGGAGCTATGAGTTTCTTAGTTATAGTCCACTCCTTAGTGTAAGTCGGCTTATCATTAACATATTGTGACTTGAAAGGGGAATTTCCTTTTCGCTTGATTTGTTGCTCTATCATCACAACCTTGTGAAGCACTTCCTCCATCTCCATGTAGTGTTGGAGTTCCAAATGATCTTGAATCTCTTTATTAAGCCCACCACGAAAGTGAGCAATTGTTTCTTCACGGTGTTCTCTAAGATCAGTCCTTAGGAGAAGCATCTCCATCTCTTGAAAGTAATCCTCCACGGATCTAGAACCTTGAGTCAATCTCCTAAGTCTTTGATGAAGGTCACAGTGATGATGATTAGGCACAAATCTCCTTCTCATGGCCGCTCTGAGCTAGGTTCATGTCTCAATGGGATGCTCCCCATTTCTTCTTCTTGAGGTAACCAATTGATCCCACCAGTTGAGAGCGTAATCATGGAACTCAGTAGTTGCCATTCTGGCCTTGTTGACCTCAGAGTACCAACGGCACTCAAATACAAGCTAAACCTTCTTTTCCCACTCAACATATGCATATGGATCACTCTTCCAATGCAATGGTGGAATCTTGATCTTGAACCCTTCAATCATGTCTTGTCATGGCTCACGGTGATAAGGTCTTTGAGAATCTTAAATAGTATGATCAGAGAGATCATCCTCTTCATCTTGATACCTTAGGTACTCATTTCTCTGTCTCGACTCTCTTGGAAACCTTCTTGGTTCTCTTCTTGGTTCACGTTGGTCATAGCGATTTTCTTCCTCAAAATGTCTCCTAACTTGATCCTATTCAGTTTGATGTCTTTGGTGAGGGCTTCTGAGTTGTCTCCAATGTGTCACTCTTTGAGGAATGTAATCCTCTTCATTGTCCGGATAAGGTTCTCTAGGTTTTGGTCGTGGAGGTAGTTGTTGGGTGGCTTAGACCTAAGCAGCTTGGACTGGAGGAGGGTTAGCTTCCTTCTTAGCTCATAAATCTCTCATTGAGCAGCCTCATGAGAGTGGCAGTAGGATCTGGTGGAGGCGGATCAACTGGATGATCGACCATGTTCTTGGGTGGAACGACCGAGGGGAACAACCTGTATAACTTGGGGAAGTTGTAATGGGGAACCAGTCCTTGTCAGATTGCCTTGAGAGGCACGGGTCTGGTACAGTCTTTGCTCGCCGTGATGGGCAAGCTAGAGGGGTTGCACAAACTTGATCTGCACGTATCAGAGGTGAGGACCGCCAAGTACGGTCGTGAGAGCTTTTTCTCCCACCTCTTTTGCCTCCTTTCCTCTTTTGCCCTTATACTTTATTCTTGTAATGGCTATCTCATTCACTTTCCTCCGTGGCTAATGATTGGGAGATTGCTTGTAGACGTACGACATGGTCCCGGATGGGTGAGCGAGAGATTGACCACATGCACGGCTAGCTGGACAAAAAGCAGAAATCAGGCGTTTTTGATGCAAGAGTTTTTCTCCAACCTTGTACTAAATGACAAAAAAAACTAGCAATCAATCCTTGGTAGCAATTGCTACTAACTTTCGAGTTTAATCAAGATAACCTTAAAATAATCGATTTCTTCACACCAATACACGAAAACCCTCTTGGTCAAACTCGTCTACCAAGAAAGCTTAAGTCTTTTAAAAAAAGATGAATACTTTAATAACAAGAAACCTTAAAACGTTTTCACAAAGTTACGATCTTGAAAACCAAGTAACAAAAACCGAACAAAACAAAGAAAGCCGGAATTTTTTTGATAAGTTCAAATAAAGCAACACCGAAACAATCTAAGCAAAACTTGATTCAACTAAGAAAATCCAAACCAAGCAGAAAAGCAAAATCCTTTTGCAGGTTTCTTTTAGATCTACTACGAAAATGACCTAAAAATGAAGAAAGTCGAAAACTTTGGAAGGGAGAAAGAACACTCCCTAAGATTAGGTTTGAGATTCTCCAAGCTGGCTCCTGATACCACTTGATACACGACCACTTGATGAATTTATGACCTTGGAGTAGAAGTAGCTTGAGGTCGGCGTCTTGAGGTGGCCAAGAGTCCAAATCTCCCAAACTCTAAGCAAGATGAACACGAAACTTGTCAGATCTACTAAAGGGACACAAAGATCAAGAACAGTCGAGAGAGAAAGGGAAGGAATGATGAAATGGTCGACAAGATGACATGAGAAAGGGAAGGAATGTTTGAGTGAAAGCATAAGTGTAGGTCAAATCCTTTTGAAGAAGGAGGGGATGATACACGGGTGACTAGCAAGGAGAATGNGTCGTTTCGTACGGCCGTCTACGGCTACGCCAACTGTACAGAGAGAATGTCGTATGAGTTTCACGACCAGATCGCCTTAGATCGAGTTGAAACTTTTTGGATGTTCTTTTGAGAGAAAACAATGAAGATCAGTCGAGGTAGAACCGGATCTTCAAACGTTTCGGTCGGAGAAGTGGTCGAAACCCAATGGTGAGTAAACTCAATGCCGAATTTCCATATAAACTAACCATGGTTATGCTTCTTAGGGCATTGGTTAAAAAGAATTTCAAATCTTGGGAACATGGCTTGCCCCATGCCGAATTTGCATATATACTAGCAAAGCATTCTACTACTAAGTTTTGTCCTTTTGAACTTGTATATGTCTATATTCCTTTCACCCATTTGGATCTAATACCTCTGCGTTTGAGTGAAAGCATAAGTGTAGGTGGTGTTAAGAAGCTGAGAAAGTGAAGATGTTGCATGAACAAACTAAAGCCAACATAGAGGCTAAGATCGAGTATTACACCAAACACGCCAAGAAAGGACACAAGGCACAAGCTTTCAAAGAAGGGGAATGGGTGTGGATTCACTTGAGAACGGATAGGTTCCCAGAAGAACGATATTCAAAACTCAAGCCAGAGATTGATGGACCATTCCAAATCACAAAATAAATAAATGAAAATGTCAACGAATTGGATCTTCAAGGTAAGTATGTTGTGAGTCCTAGCTTCAATATCACTAACTTTATTTATTTTAATGAAAATCAAACGGTTTGAGGTCAAATCCTTTTGAAGAAGGAGGGGATGATACACGGGTGACTAGCAAGGAGAATGAGACCGAGCATGAAGAGGCTTCTCTTCAAGTGCCAACCGGAGCTATCACTCATGCACAAGCCAAAAGACTAGTTGGTGCCATGATGAAGACCTTAGAGGATTTGGAGATTCACTGCCATCACTTGAAGAAGGAGGAAGAGCCGACCTTGTGCAACCCCCTCATGTCATCTTCAAGTGATTAAGTTGGATCTTGAGGTCTTAGAGATACTCTTAGTTCGGTGAGGTTTCTCCCATTGGGTTTACTCACCGAGGTTTAATGAGGCTCATTGCACTAGACCCCACATATGACCGCATCAAGACTTGATCCATATGTTTATGACCGTTGGAGAGAGTCTTGATCTTATCTTTCAAATTATTCTTTTTGATTCAAACTTATCCTTAGTAATGCTCTGCATTTTGACCCCTCTTGTTTAGGGTTTCTCCATGTGCGAGAGTACATAACCCCTCATTGTAAGAAATATCTCTTTTAGCTAGCATTTTGATTCTAAAAACGAAATTGTTTTCTTGTTAGCTCTTTCCTTGAGTGAATCATATCTCAAGTAGCCTAAGTGTGTAATATGTTAGGTCTATTAAGGTATATCGAAGGTTTCTCCATCACCTTGGTGGTCCTTTTCGTTTCCCCCTTTCGTTCCTTATCATTTTGGCTACCGTACCGGATCTATCGCTCGTCTTGCAAGCACCACAACCTCACCGTCACTCGTCGTCCTCCGCTGGTTCTCCGTTGGTTATGCTCCAATCGATCCCCATCATATTCCATAAGATTCACCTCCACCATGTCTCATCGAGATTGGAGTTCATCTGGACGTGAAACTCGGAGAAGGTCCTCTCGTACGGTCTGGCGAGGCTGTACCCGATAGTACGACATGACCCAAAACCACTTCTCTGACCGAAACCTTCGAACATCCGGTTCTACCTCGAGTGATCTTCATCATTTTCAGTCAAAAGAACCTCGAACAAGTTTCAACTCGATCTAAGGCGATTTGGTAGTGAAACTCAAGCGACATTCTCTTTGTACACGGCCGTACCAGACACCTCACTTTAACTCCTCGACCATTTCATCATTTCTTCCCTTTCTCTCTCGACTGTTCTTCATCTTTGTGTCCCTTTATTATATCTAACAAGTTTCATGTTTATCTTGCTTAGGGTTTAGGAGATTTAACCTCTTGGTTGAATCAAGACGTCGGCCTCAAACTAGTTCTACTCCAAGGGTATCACACCTTTCAATCTCAATCTCATTCTTTACCCCTCTCTTCTAACCAATAGCAGTGTTGGGGTAAAGATTCTCTCTATTTAATTGACGTTGTTGCCGATTTGAGATTTTCAACTAACACTAGATCTTTTGTGTCCTTTAAGGACTAAGACTATTTTTACAAAATTATTAACTTTTGAGTTCTCTTTTCTTTGTGTTTCAGGTGTATGAACCTTCGTTCCCACAGATCAGCAAACCTTCTACCGATTCTAGTTGACATATATGCATTGGAGAGATAGAAGGCGCACAACACATTAACCGTCTTAACTCAGAGATGGAAGGGGTACAGGAAGTACCTGCTGCAGTTAACAATGCACTCCTTCAGCCGGCTCGGACCATTGGAGCTTATGATTAGCCACACAGCACGAATCTCGTGCTGGTATAAGGGCTATCTCCATGGTTCCAAACAACAAGTTCCACTGTCTGCTTGATGAAGACCCCTTGACCACCTAGATGTTTTTGAAAGGTTGTATGGAAATGTAAAGATGAACGGTGTCATTGAGGACACCCTAAAGTTGCGACTTTCCCCCTTCTCATTGGATGATCGTGCTCACAACTAAGAAAAGAAACTACCGAGGGATCAATAACCACATGGGAGCACTGCAAAAAGGAATTCCTCACTCAGTTTTTCTCCCCAGCTAGGACAACTTCATTGAGAAACAAGATCTCAGGGTCAAGTAGAAGGGTACCAAATCATTTGATGAAGTATGGGACCGCTTCAAGTCTTATACCATCATGTGCCCACATCACGGGTTCTCTGCAATCGGCTCACTCGACACGTTTTTTGCAAGCTTCAAGAAGGAGATCCACACTAAGGTGGATCATTTTTATACCGATCTAAACGTTTAGTTCAAGTCAGTGTCTTCTCATTTCTAGATTGGTTGCTCAAGTTTCTTCATACTCCAAGCACCCAATGGGCCTTCTTCCTGGCAAGACAAAATCTCCTAAAGAGGAGTATGTCAATATGATCACCACAAATGACGTCATTGAGGACAATGTCGTTCAAGTTAGGGAGGAGATTATACCATAACAGATCTTAGAGATTGGGGTTGTTGAGGAAGGAGTCTGTGTGTATAGGCCCAAGCTTCCCTTCCCGGGTCGCTACTTGGAAAAGTATCGGGATGAACTTGTAGTGGATATTCAAGCCGCTAGGAAGAGGTTGCCAAAGTTCATGAGAGAACTCTTGGATAGTCAAAACTACATAGAGGTACTCAAGAGAAACTTCGGGCTCAGGTAGAGAAATTTGAGGCCAAAGCCAGAGACTTCTACGAGATTGTTATTTGCACTGACTCTACCACACATGCACCTCCTAGTTAGGTTGATCCAGCTTAACGCTCAGATCCAGGGAGTTTCACTCTCCCTTGCACCTTACATTCCATTGAATTTGATAATTTCCTAGTTGATTTAGATGCAAGTGTTAATGTAATGCCTTTACCCATTGCTAACATTTTAGGTTACACTTCTTTTGATGATTGCAGGATCTCCACAATCATTGCAGATAACTCAAAGAGAAAGCTGCTTGGAATGCTCAAGGATCTCCCGGTTATGCTGAGAGGAGTAAGGGTGCCAACTGATTTCGTGACCCTAGAGATGGAAAGCGAACCAAGGGATCCACTGATTTTCGATCGTCCTTTCTTAGCCACTACCGGAGCTAATATTGATGTCAAGAACAGGGCCATTCGCCTAGGCCTTGAGAAAGATGGGATCCAATTGTATGAGGTACAAAGATCAAAGATCAAGACTCAACTAGAAGGGCGAGCATGTGCACTTGGGATTGATGAAGGAACAAGTATTGGAGAAACTGAGACTATTGGAGGAAGAGTTATTGAAGACGAGGAGGAAGATATTCCATGGTGGAATATTCCTCACCAACCAAAGGATTCAGGGTATTTGCGACACATACAAGATTGGGATGTTACCATATTCCAGTTAGCATCAATAGCGTTGATCTAGGTCATGCACCATGTGATACAAGTTCTTTTGTTAAAATTATCTCCAAGGATGTTTGCAACCGCCTAAAGCTAACTTTTTTTGCACCCCATTGATTTATCTGACCACTTTTGGAGGCGAATATGTTGCACCAAGTGGTGTGCTCATGGGAACATTGGTTCATATACAAAATGTTTGGTTGCACGCATACTTTTACGTGTTGGATTCAGGCATGCGGGAAGATGAGTTAGTTATTTTGGGGAGAACATTCTTGAAGACCGTTGGGGCTGATTTCAGATTCAACAATGACAAGCTGGTCTTGAAAAAAGTGGATGACATGGTTATTTATCTACCGGTTAAGACAGATTTCTCTCGATATAAGAAAGCTCGGTTTGATGGGGCAGGTGGCGAAGGAGTTGGGGATAATTTTTCAGGAGAACTGGTGAATGAAGTATTGGAAGAGGGAGGAAGTGTGGTTGGTAGTAACCAACCTATTTTATAGATTGCACAGGAAGTGCGAGGAATAGACCATTTAGACTGGATGATTGAGAGACTGCAGATACAATCAGATGTTGTCAACAGGGTTTGGTCTATTGAGGGTGAAGTGGGCTACACTTGAGCTACCCTTGATTCACTCATTGATAGAGTCGCCAGGCTTGAATCCGACCGCGTCCTGCATCAATCCTGTTGATTGAGTTCAACACGTCAAGCTCAGTGACGTTAAACAAGCTCACTTGACGTTGAGCAAGATTCAGGTTTTTCGAGAGTATCGTCAGCAACATCGGTTAAGGTTGACCGATGTTGTTTACAATTTGGATTTCACCGTTCATCGGTCAGCAAAATCGATTAAGGCAGACCGATGTGGGATTTTAAATCAGTTTCTCTCGAATTTTGTTTGACTTGTTTTGCTATAAACCTAAGGATTTTCATACTTCCATATGCCTCGTCCTCACCTCCACTCGATTTTCTCTCTCTTTCTCTACCCTTTTTGACAAGAAAACTAAATCATTTTTTTTGGCTAACACTCTTCATAGATTTTATCGATTCTTGTGGCGAAGTTTCAAAATTTTCACTATCTTACTAGCTTATACCTTTATTTGTCTTTCCAAAGCACCAAAGGTATTGATATGCTCATGGAGAGCTTTAACAAAACTATGGAGCAGGATGAGCTATCTCTCCAAGTACCCACTAGACCCATCACTAAAGGATGAGCTAAGAGGTTGGAGGAGCTATAATGCATGTATGGAAGGATTGGGAAAAGCATATCCAACATTTGGAACTTGAAGATGATAAGAATACAATGCATTGTATCCAAGCCTCAACTTGGATTCATGGGGAGGTGGGCACTCTTTTTCCTTAGGCTGAGGTTTTTTTATAATAGGTTTTTAGCCCACTCCCTATTGTTCTAAGAAGGAAACTATTGCGCCTATTATTATCAAATGTAGTAGAGTGGTGAATACGAGTATCCAGGTGTTTATCGAACCAGTTCTAAGATATTGTTTAAACACAACTTTTATGGAGAGACGTGCTAAGTCTAGATGCATACAATAGATTGTTTTGTCACTAAACGAACATATTCTAATGAGAAAATAAGCAATTGAACAAGTTAAGGCAATTCAAAATTAAACGATTTGAAAGATGATTATAAAAAGAGACTAAGCAGATGGAGTTTGGTTATTGAATCGGGTGGTTTAATCCATAGGTTTGCTACTCATTAACAACATTCTAAGATGGTTATTCTTGGTCTATGAGCTATCTGATATAGATAAGTCAAATTCCTTGGTAAATACCCTTTACCAAAACATACAAGTATCAATCTGTTGACTTAATGCATGAATTGGCAAGCATTAAACCCTAGTCCATACAACCAATATATGATCCTAACACAATCCCTTGGTTAGACTTCAAATAGCACAAGATTAACTCATTTGGGCATTTCATCGAACACCTTCCGGGCGAGAAATGCCTAAGTTCTAGAATTGATTAGCTACTTCCATTCTAGCATTAAACACATCAATCTAGTGAGGATAAGTTGATTACAAGCCCTAAATAACAAACTCAAGNTACAAATGTTCTACAAACAAAAACAAGAAAAAGCCAAAAATACAAGAATATAAAGTTTTTTTCTAAGTTCTAGGGTTCCTTCTATAAATAGAAGGAACCCTCTCGAGCATCAGTCCCTAGCTGGCAAACTGGGGCACTTTGGTTTCCAGGCCGAGACTCTTCACATGATGGCTTTTGGGAACGATCGTCCCGGACTGGGTATGTGCCTCCAGACCGGGACGGTTACTCCGGAACATCTTCCTGTCCAATACGTCCCGTGTTAGACTGTCTGGGATGCATCTAGGGACTAGCTGCTCTGGACCGAGATGAAGATGTCGTCCCGGGCTAGGTGGAGCCTCTAGACCGGGACGGTACTCTGGGATGAGAAAGATGAGGATAGTCTCGGGTTAAGCTATCGGGACCTTGGTCGGGACTCTTTAATGGATTTTGTGCGGTTTGGCTCGTCTTGCAAGTGAATTTCCGATTGATCCGTGTTTCATGCTGCGGTTGTTTCACACCTGATGAATGCAAATGCAATGCAATATGACCTAAAAAGACTCT
>OVAO01001901.1:0-13862 GCA_900406285.1 Biscutella auriculata
GCTAAAGAACTTCTTCTTAAGATAAAAACGATTTGGCATAGACTTATCTTGATACATCGACTCGAGAGCTTTCCACATCTCATAAGCAGTACAAGATTTAATAACCTTTCTCAAAATCGAGTCAACCAAGCTTAAACTGATCAAGTTTCTTACACGCCTATCTTTGTCAATAAGTTTGGGATCCTCCTCTGGTTTCTTATCATCATCAGCCTTAACCTCCTTATCCTTTTGCCCTTTTTCTGGAATCACAACCTCTGTGAAGAGAACTGAGTCTAATCCCAGATCTCAAGTTGAGCTTCAACTTTGTGCTTCCAAAGAGCAAAATCTACTTCCCCATCAAACTTCTCAACCTCAAATCTGCCTTGAGTAGGCTCCATCAAGATCAGATCTGAAAAATAACCTCAAACAAATAACAGCAACCTCAAACAAGCACTGAACCACACAACACACCAGATCCAACTACTAGATTAGAGAATAGACACATGATGATGTTATTTCTAGTCTGATAGCTCTGATACCATTTGTAGAAATTCTTTAACCTTAGATCTGATCAACAACGATGCTTATACTTGCTTATGCTTGGTCTTTGCAGGTTATGAATCAATCAACGAAAACGAAAATAAGAACAAAGCGCAAAGAACAACACAAGGATGTACGAGTTTCCTAGATCAATGCGATCTAGGTACGTCTCGGAGAGATCAAACCGATCATCTCAAACCTTATATCAACGAGTTCCAACCGGGATTACAAGTTCATCATCGAACAATACACACAGCTTTACAATGAAACTCTCACCACCCCAAGAAGAAAGGCAAGCTACCCAGAACAAGATAAGAACCCTAAATTCCCCTTGCTATCAGCTTGCTATTCTCTTTCTCTCTCTGATTCTTGTCACTTATTCTCTGCAGCTTCTTAACAACTTATATCAGCTCAAAGAAGAAGAAAACGTTGTCGTTATGCGTAACAGAAAAAATGTTGCAGAGGGACAAAACGATGCCGTGTGAGAAACACCAGATCAGGCCAACACATAGTGGACTACACACGTGGGCCTTAACCCATCTCCAAGCCCAAATGCCAAAGAAAAACGTGAGCTGACATTACAGTACCCTAAGTAAATGTTCATATGATGTCAATTCCTAACAAAGATCTGATTGATGACTGTATCAATCCATGGGTCAGTCAGACAGCAACGAAAAATGCCCTGTCTAGAAACTCAGAGCTCAGTAAAGATGGCAAGGACAAGATGGGATGATGCTTCCGACATGGTTTTGAAGGTTTGTTATGTTTTATCAAAATGTCTATGTAATGCAAAATGTAGAGCCCCCAAATACATCATGTAATGATGGTATCCAAGGGGTACCACTGGGCTTTTGCTTATGACTTTTGTTTAGATATGTCATTGACTTGATCTTTCTTGGCCTCTCCCCTTTTTCCGATCTCTGCAACCATAAGCCTATGTAGATAAAATGTAAGTCCTTGTGTGGTAATAAAACATACACACAAAGATCGGTGAACAGAAAATGTAAGTTCTAATGTGTTCAATTCTTATAGTCCTAACACACATATCATCAACCGCTAAGTGTACCAAATCAAAGATGGGTGAATAGAAAATTTAAATAAGAAAGTGGAAAATAAGGTTATAGAAAGAAGATTCAAATCGAATAGAGGGTCACCAAAATCAATCGTTTAATGACTAGACAACCCGGAAAACAAAAGTCGGTTAGCATCCCAAACTTTACAACATAACATACTCATGATTTACCCCAATCGACAACTTTAATTTTATTTAATGGGTTTAGTTGACAAAAAAAAAAAAAAAAAAAAAAAAAAAANGTGACTCGTCGGCGGCGAAGAGTTTTTAAGTGAAATGAAACATGCAAATAAATTGTAATATTGGTAAAACTATGGTTATTAGAGTTACTTGGTTTACTCAAATTTTGGGTAAACCATGGTTTTCTTTGGTTCACACGAATTATTCGGTTTATTAAATCNATCGGTCAAATTGAACAAAATATTGAGAGGGCAAAAGCGTAAATACGAAACGAGGATGACGAGAGCCAAAACTGGAATGGAAGGTGTTAAAGCTAAAGCATCTCCAGAACTCTTTCTTTTCTGATTTCTTCTTTACTCTCAACCACAAANTGGGTGGATATTACCCAGGTAAAACGCGTAAATATTTAAGTTTCACTCGGTTTTTTAGTCTTTTTCACACATTTTTACTTAATAAAATAATTCTAATAAATGGGTGTCCTTCACAGATTTACTCTCTAGAGATAGGGGCACCTGAGAAGTTGGCTCCAACCACAAAACCAAAAAATGTTACTAATCCCAACTTCTTCTTCTTCTTCCTCTTCTTCTTCGTCTGTGTAAGTGTTCTCCCCTTTTCAACATTTTCAAATTTCCGGTCTTTCAGTGATCTCACTACCAACATTCTTTTACTCTTTCTTGTAGCCTTCCTCATGCTTCCTTCAATTCTAATTCATATTCCTCGAATCAGTCTCTGTTCCTCTCCAATCCCAATTATGCAATTCCCCATGGTAATTATGCTTCCGTTTTTTTGTTTGATTTTCGATTTCACTCTCTAGGATCCAAGTCTTAAGTAACCCTCTTTGCTTACAATTCTGAGCTACTTCAGGAAGCAGAAAGTTGAAGAATTTGCGTCTCAGGGCTAATTTCTGGGAGTCAATCCGATCTGGGTACTCATTAAAGATTCATACTTGACTCATATGAATTAGGTCTGATACAACAACAACAACAACAAACACCATTGTTTGGTTGGTTTCAGGTTTATAAAGAATAATAATACCACCCAACTAGTGGATCCACCTTCGACAGTCCAAGAAGATGAAGAAGACACAGAACCATTATTGCCTGTGGAATTTACTCTGGTTGAGAGAAATCTTCAAGATGGGTTGATTGAAGAGATCATATTTTCTTCTGGTGGTGAAATTGATGTGTATGATCTTCAAACTCTTTGTGACAAGGTAGTAATGAAAAAAAACAGTCTTTGCTCTCTCTTTCTCTTTCAGGATGTTAATTTTAGAGTTTTTGTTAATTGAAAAAATAAAGGTAGGATGGCCACGGAGACCATTATCGAAACTAGCTGCAGCTTTGAAGAACAGTTACATGGTAGCTACTTTACATTCTGTCTTGAAGTCATCTCCAGTTTCAGATTCATCAGGTGCTTAAAAAAAACTGAAGTAACTTTTTTCTTCACTCACTCATTATAAGCAACAAAAGAAGAGGATGTTTTGATGAACATCTTAGCGGATTTTGGAGAAGTTATTTGACACAGGAGGTAATGGACAGCAGAAGAAGAAGCTTATTGGAATGGCACGTGCCACCTCAGATCATGCCTTTAATGCTACAATTTGGGATGTTCTTGTTGATCCTGAATATCAGGTTAAACAAAAAGAATGAAATTGTTTTTTTCCTTTTGATTTGCAGTCTCCAAGCTGTGAATTGCTTTGTTTTTAATGATGTTTAATTGGTTTCAGGGTCAAGGGCTTGGTAAAGCTCTCGTTGAAAAACTTGTAAGGGCTCTTCTTCAGAGGGATATTGGTAATATCTCTCTATTTGCAGATAGTCAAGGTAATGTACGGAACAATAAAATTGCAGTCAAATATTTGAACCTGTTCTTGCTTAGTTGTTGAGTTTGTCCCCTTTTTGGGAGGAGTTTGCAGTTGTGGATTTTTATCAGAATTTGGGGTTTGAAGCTGACCCAGAAGGCATCAAAGGCATGTTTTGGTACCCAAAATAGAAAGAATGGGATTAGTATTTGTTTGTATAATTTATGTGCTTTCTTATAAGGAATTATTGGATCTATAAGGAAGTGTTCAACTGTGCATTTTGTAACTCAAAATCAATATGGGTCTATTTAGGATTGAACATGAGCATATGATCAATAGGAAGAAACTCTTCCTCCTTTTGCTTTAGGTTGATTCTTGATTTGAAGTCTCCTTTGATCCTGTAACTTTGATGGGTCGACAAAAGGCATTCTATTAACTGAATTCTTATTGTTCTTCTATTCACTCTACTACATTACAGCTTTTTTTTTCTTTATCTCCACACAAATTACAAAACAAGCAAAGACGCAGGGAAACAAGCTTAGAAGGAAAGAAGAAACTGCAAATGGATTTATCAAGGTGTTCTATTTTAGTTTCTTTGTGTTTATGCTTTAGCAGTTTCTGCAGGAACTTTAGCTTTGTTGGCAATGAGCTGCTCATAGAGATCTCTGATCTTCAATCCAACAATGGTCTGGAAAAGACCAGTTCCATTGTTGCTACCAGGGAAATCAGCATGTTTGAGCATTTGTTGTGTTACTTCACCGTAGAATTTGGTCGAGAGGTTGCTTAGATGACTCTCCACGTAAATTAGCTCGTCCAGTCTATCGAATTGCCCATCCATCTCCACAACAGATACCTAAGAGAGAGAGAGAGAGAGAGAGACACCAAAGCTAAGAAACTGAAGCTTTTGAAACAAGAGCACATGCAATGAAAAAAGAAAGTACCTCATGGTCGAAGTAGGAATCAGGTTCGTAGTTGAACTTAATGCCAGGGTAAGAACAGGTGAGTTTGCGACCGCAAGGGATCCACGAGATGGTTGAGCCTTCATCGAATAAGTAAACAGGGCTAAAGTATTTAACACCTTCCTTCATTATCAATCTCACTCTCAAAACTTTGCCTTCATTGTCATCTGGAATCAGCTGCGTAGGAAGCACTTCTATCACTGCATCCGCGTACTGCTTTTGCGGGTCTGTTATAAAGACATTCTTTGATTCTTAAAAGAGGAGATCTATAAGGAAAGATCATTAAGGTCGAAGAGTTTTACCGATGAATGCATCGAAATCGGGTTTTCTAGCTTCAATACTTGCTTTGATGCTCTCTAAACTGTGACCTCTTTCAGCCATGTCCCTCTGTGATCATCGAATTACGGATTGGGTTGTTACGATTAGTTAAAGAAAATGATCGAATGAAATGTGTGTATACATATATATATATATATATGATGATATGAAGATTAATAATTACAAAGAAATGCACCTGAATTTTCCAAGCGAATTTGACCTCGTTGCTTATGTCCAAGTAGATACTGAAGTCTAGCAAGTCTCTTACTCTCTCATCAAACCTTCACAAACAAGTAAATTAGTATTATTTTTGTTAAAACATTATAAAGTATTACAAGTTCATGCAACGGTTATGAATTCTGATACTGATTCTTACATAAAATCTAAATACAAGATTCTTGAATCATCCAAATTCAGACAAGAAAAAACAGAGTGTGTGTGTGTGTGTGTGAGTGTGGCTTACATTGGGTGAAGACCTTCGATGACGAGAATCTTGGGAGGCTGAATAAGCTCAGGCGCGTCAAGAAGTCCAGTGACATGGTTATAAATCGGTTTCTCGACGGCGATTCCGCTCTTAAGAGCTTTGACTTGTTCATACATAAGATCGAAGTCATTGGCGCGTGGGTCCAAGGCAGTGACTCCTTTCTCTTTCCGACCGGTCCTGTCCAAGGAATGGTAATCGTCGAGACAGATGACAGTGGTCGTGTCACTGATGAGAGTGTTGGAATCAGGATTCCCTCCTTTTGGTGGCACAGCATTGCCGCCGAAGACGCTGGTTAGCCTCCGCATGAAGGTACTTTTGCCGCATCCGGAGTCGGCAGCGAGTCCGATGACGATGGTTTGTTGTGCGGCGCAAGTGATGATTGTGTTGAATCTACGGTTGGTTTGGGATTGACGTCGGTAGAGGAAGACTTGCTTAGAGGAGGAGGAGGAAGAAGGAGAAGAAGTAAAGAAATGAGTTGAATTGAGAGATTGTGTTGAGTAGATTGTTGTTGAGACAGCCATTTGTTGTTAATGTTGTTGTTGTGTTTCTTCCTCTCCTCTCCTCTCCTCTTCTTCTCCGCCTAAGCTCTCTTCTATTAGGAGCTTTTTGGTTGAGTGATGAGGAATTAGGATAGAATGAAAGGAAAATATGGGCAATGATTTTTTGATATTATGGGTTTTTTGTGTGGTGATATAAAGATGTGGTTTTTATTTTATGGAGAAAGCGATAGAAATGAGAGGAGGAAAATGGGTCTATAGGGGAAACAGATGGCAATTTGCAGTGAAGAAATAGGAGTTTTGTTTTTTACTTACACTAGTTGGTTTCTTGAAGTAAAGTACTCTTGTAATGTTGTTATATATATATATATACATATGACCATACGTTTAAGATAATTGTTGATCATATAGATGAGAGGTAAAGCATTTGTACCACAACTAAACCAATCAACATTTCTAATTTCTATACAATTTATGATTTTTTTTAGTTTGGTTTATCTTAATTTTAAAATTTTCATGTGTGTGTTGGAATATGATTTTGTTGTAGTTATGGAGTGAATTAATCGGATAAATGAAGTATGAGAGAGAGTGGAGTAGCCGATGAAAGTGATAAAGCATGGAGAGAGACATTTGGTGGTTTTTTTTTTTTTTTGCCTTAAGACATTTGGTGGTTTTTTGCTTATTTTTGGATACTGATTTGACACGTGGGTGACTCTAATTGGAGGGATGGGGATTAGATGTTTAAGGTCTCAAGTAGAAGCAGAGGAGTGTGTTAAGTGGGTCCCATTTTGAACAAACATTTACATTTCCCCTCATTTATTTTTTTCTCCTATGAGGGACGAAAACCTTTCGTTTTGTCTTGCCAAAAAGGAGCTTTGAAGTCTTGATCAACCAAATAGTATTTAACAACCACAATTGTAAAATGAGAACTGTAACCACCAAAAATCTTAAGAGTCTTAAGACGCATGATTTTCTTCACCTACATCTTTAATCTCAAATATGAATAATATAAAGAAAACCATATACACTAGATACTTAAATTCTACCTTTTAAATAAATTTATCACATTTCTTTTTTCAAATTAACACATGTTATTTTCATACTATTTATATAAATCACACGCAAAAAACCTAAATTATTTTACATCACCACATTTTATCTCAATTTTGTTAAAATATTTTGTTATCTAGTAATGTAAAAAATCAAGTGGGGACAATTATGTAAAAAAGGCTATAGTCAAAATAAGAGAAGTAACAACTCTCTTAATTAAGGTGAAAAATAAAATAATAGACGATTTTAATAACGATATAAAAAACTATCATGCCAAAAGGTAACAACTCTCTTAACCAAAAAAGTAATCTGTTTTTTCATCTTTAAAAATTCTACTTTAGGTGTTGTTCATTAGTTTAATTGGATGATGTCAGATGGTCTATCATATATGTTACATCCAGATGATATTTATTTTTCAGATGCATCTAGATAATGAATCTACATGACCATCTCGATGCATATATGTTTGTTTGTATATTTGGAAGATGTATTTTGAAAATGCATCTGGATGGATGCATGCCTGTTTATACGTATATTTGAAAGATACATCTAGATGTATTTTATTTTAATAATATTTTATAATCTAAATAAAATTTTAAATTTTAAATTAAAAATTATCAAAATATTAATTTTTAAATTTTTAATTTTTCAGATTTTATAATTATCTTCATAAATTTTTATAAAATTAATAAAACATAACTATTACATAAANAAAAATTATCAAAATATTAATTTTTAAATTTTTAATTTTTCAGGTTTTATAATTATCTTCATAAATTTTTATAAAATTAATAAAACATAACTATTACATAAAAAATAAAACATAATTTGTTAAACAATAGAAGTCTTATAATATTTATAATATGAAAGTCGACAAAAAAGAAGTCTAAAATGGAAGTCGAAAAAGAAGTTTAATATGAAACTCAACGTACTCTCGCTATCTATTCAGTAATAGAGTCTCGCATACCTTTCATCACTCTATCCCCAGTTGGTATATATGCAGTATGCCCATAATTTTCTGTCACTTGATCCTTATGTTGTTCATTTCCACTGTTTCCCAATGTGCAAAATCAGAATTCTCATTATGTGAATCTCGGATAAAGTTATGGAGCGCCATAGTTACTGTCACAATCTTCATCCATTTTTTCAGCTCATACTTAGGGTGTTTACGGTCTAGAATCCTCCATTTAGCCTTTCATACACCATCTGTTCGTTCAATTATCAAACGTAAACCAGAATGCTTGCGGTTGAACAACTCTCTAGTATCTGTCGGTGGTCCTCCTCTATTGAATTGATCAAGATGGTATCTAATTCTACGATGAGGGCCTAAATAACCACTTCTAGTTGGGTACCCTGAGTCGACTAAGTAATATTTTCCAGGTGGATGATGAGGAAAAGACGTTTCTTGCATAGCATAATATGTTAACACCTTTGTATCATGTGGTCTCCCGGGTATCCCAACATAAGCATGTACGAATTTCATACTGAAATCACATATATCAAGTATATTCATTGTTGGTTCTCCTTTACGACCTCTAAATGGTTCTACATTATCATATGGAGGACGGACCGATACATGAGTATCATCAAGGGCACCAATGCAATCCCTAAAATAAGGCCAGTAACGGTGATCATCTACTAGAACAAGACTAGCACTTGTAAACTCATCCCTTGTAGGTTTCACAATGTCTGTTGCAAGATTTAAAAGGGCACTCAAAACCTCAACCAACTTCCTTTTCATTGTGTCAAGTGAATGTTGATATCCCTCAACTAAAACCCATATAGTTAAATCTTGTGCAACCATCTCTACAAACATTGCAACACTCTCTTCAAGATAAACTTGGCAAGATTCCTCTAACTTATACTACTCTGTAGCTTCTTACACAAACTCTTAAATGTTTCTTGGTTCATTCGCAGAATATCAAAGCATTGTACATCAAATTTAAATATAAAACGTTGCACACGACGCCAACCTCCACCTCGATTGGTCCTTAAGGTTTGCCTGTCAACCTCGACTTCCATATATCCATATGTTTCTTCTATAGTAGCATACATGTTTCTCTCCTCATCTAGTATCAAATTCATATCATCATCCTCAATTAAGAATCTAAATGTAACTTGCAATATAAGAATAAAAGTTACTTAGCTTCTAGAAAATTTCTTTTCATTCTCAAAAGATATCATTACAATAGAGTTCATAAAAGAAATACAAGATTTGCAATTAATAAAGAAAAACATAACACATGCACGTCCAAACCAAACCAAAATACTAGTCAAAACACATGTACATCAAAATTAAAACTCAAGCACGTCATAATAAAAACGCAGCGCATCCTAATAAAAGCACCTGCTAATCTTCAAATCAACAGATGAATTCTTTAAACATATAACATGAGAAATACCGTCATGCTTCTCTACTTTCACCGGTTGCAAAGTCCAAATACAACACCTTGTTCTCATCATCTTCATAACACAAAAATGTTTGACAATTGGTAGGATTATGCCTTGAGATGTTGAATTGCTGCTTTGTATAAGAGAGACTACATACTTATAGCAGACAACAAATGTAGAACCTGCATAGCCCGAAGCTGACTCCAACTAAAATCATGATGACTCTCTATTAGTTGATTCTTCTAGGAAATATCATATCCAGTGACTGAATATTATCCTTAATCACATCTGCTACAACTTTTCCTAGTTGTATGACCCTTGACCTTTTTCTATTAATCCTTGTCCTACTCGAATATGAAGGACCGTTATGTTTTGATTCAGATCCATGATCAACTTCTTGAGTTAGAGGAATGATGTTTAACCTTGATTCATATCCAACATCAGTTTCTTGAGTTGAAGGAAGGATATTCTGCCTTATTTCAGATGAAGCATCATACATTGTATCTAAATACTCTTCATCTTGTTGAGCAGTCCAACCGTACCAAAGACTTGTTCCATCAAGTCTATGTTTACCACTAGTTTATCTTTTATATTTTTAGCTCATGGTCATTCATGAAATAAAAAATAATAATTTAAGGTTTGTCATTAGTAAAAAGTTTCGTGTACCAATCTGCTTATAAAGTATAATATTCAAATGGTCTCCAAAAAGTATAAAGCATAACAGAAAACAAACAAATAATATCATCTGAAATATACAAGCTCAAATTCAACAAATATATACACTCACTTAAATCAGAGCGATGACAAGTATTTTTCTATTCAAATGTAGAGGTTACTAACATTTACATTTCACGACAGTGGATACATACAAACACAAAAAGATAATAAGTATTCTTCAAACCAAATATAGAAATTATCAATACTGTAAACACACAATGTAAAGTTCCAGAACCAAAAGTTGTAATTTACTTTTGATGAATGGATATACTAGCAAGAAGTTTCTATGATATGAAAACAAAACAAATCTGGTATATACCTTACAACGTTCATTCCACCAGTATTCACTCATTTCTAGGAACCCATTTAAATCATAACTAAGCCTAATTCTGTTGTAAGTCAACTTCTTGAAAGATTCATATTGTTTCTTGCAAGTGTTACATTTAATTCCAAATTTTCTCCATGAATACTTTACTCAAAATGCCTCATAAAACTTGTCTATAATTGAGTGTCGCTCAACCTCATTCACCATTAACTTTCTTATATTCCCTTTAAGTTTCTCATTAATTCTTAGTGGAAGAAAGACACGTGTTTGTTCATCACTCCGTGTAAGATTCTATTATTCCAAGCAACGTTTCCAAAATAACTAATTAAAAGCATTTAGCTTAACATGGTATAACATACTTATATCAGTACCAAGAACATATGTCATTGTTTTATTTAGAGCTGCCAACAATACCTATCAAAAACCATATCAAAACATGTCAAAACATAAATCCAAGGCAATGAAAACATAAGAAAAACAATTTAACAGATGAGTCGTAAGCAACACAGGAACAAACTCTATGTTAATCCAAAAATCATATACCAATTTAAACCATACTTACTGCATTAAGCTAAATAAGGAATCATGTTCTAAGGCTTCTTATTTCCTACTTTGAATTATCAGGCTAATGCGATTTAGACAACAATACATACAGAAAAAACCAAGTCCATCATTTGTATCACTTATTGTGAGTTCTCATTGAATTCATTTTCATCATATGAATGTACTTTGAATCAACTACTTCAACAAATTATGGAAGCAGGTTCTAGAATATTTCACTTTTCATAATTTTTTAATCGTAGCTTTAGGTGACTTGGACAAAGAGATAAAAAGAACAAAAAGTTCAAAACCAATAAAGTCCATTTACAATCTTGAAAGTATTGTTTATGCAGAAGAGAAACAAAGTAATTCACGCAACTGAAAACACGTGCTCGTAAAGTTTTTACCAGAATCAATCAAAACCCGGAGATGCACAAAAATGATTCACAATTCAATTACTAGTGAAGTAATGCATAGCAAAACAACTATACTTGAATGGAGAGAGAGAAAACATATTTAGAATCTTGGAAGAAATTATGATGTGGGTTAGTTACCTACTACAATCACGATAGATAGAAAGGTCACTGAAAACACTCAAAGCAACACCACTAATGATGGTAATCAAGACGAAAGACACTACCTTGCGATCAAAAGAACTACAAGAGAAGCGCAAACTAAAGCAAGCAAAATCGGAAGAACATTTAGGTACCTGAAGCAAGCAAAAGAATAATAAAAAAGTAAAGAGAACTAAGAAACAAAAGCACTCACCAGAGTAAAGAAGGAAATCGACCGCCAAAGAGATCTTCGGATCGGAGATTATCGAAGATATGAGAAGAGAGAGTTTACAAGAGAAAAGAGGGAGGCAAAGGTCTTATTTTCGTGTAGTATAAGTTTTAGAGAAATTAGAGTTTATAAATCTCAAATTTTGATAAGGTTAATTTAGTCATTTTATAATTCTAGCTGAAACTGATCCATCGAACTGCACCATTTAAACTCAGTTGGAATATTTTTTTAAATCAGATGAATTTATAGAAAATTAGTCAACGCTCCATCTAGCTGCATTGTTAAAATGCACTAAACAAACATCAGTTCGTAGCTGTATCTGGATGGACCACCAAAATGTACAAATGAAAATCACCTTTCTGTATATTTCAGTCTTTTCCGGGCTTTGAGAATTTGCTCTACATCAAAAGATCATAATTTTCATTGTTTTGTTTAGTTTTAACGAACTTTCGTGGATACTAACTTCTCCCTTAGGACGAGTTTGATGAAACTTGAATCTGAAGGAGAACTCCAGAATTCATATCAACGGGGAGAAATCATCTCAGCTTAATTGGACATCTGTTAAACCCCAAGAAGCAATCAATTTTAGACACCATCTTTGATCTCCCTCAGAAATGGGGAGTAGCTGGCCGAGTTCGAGGTATAACTTTATCAAGAGATCATTTCCAATTCGTTTTTGAATTATAGGCAAACTATATCCGAATTCTACAAGTTGGAGTTTGGACACATGAAGATTGGTCAATTGTTATTGATCGATGGATTGAATTCCCTTATCCAGACTTTCTCAAGTACTTACTTGAGTGGATTAGAATCCACAACACCCCTCTCAATTTCTACACAAGAGACACAATAGAAGAAATAGCAGAAGTAGTTTGTGAGGTCAAAGAGATTAAATTTCTCGAACATAAATCACAAAGCACATACTTTGTTAGAGTTTGAGTGCTATTTGATATTTCAAAGCATGTTTGTAGAATAAAGGTCTTACAACTACTCCATGGAGAGAAAGTTACAATTTACATGTCAAAGGCTCACACATGATTCTTCTATGTGCCCTTTTGATCCTCGAATCCGGCTTCATGAAGCTACGATGGAGGAATTAATAGTGTCTTATATTCTAAAGTTTGCTCCTTTAATTAAAGAAGATCATCGGTTAAAAATATTAACTGTTGAATAGATTGGAATAGATCCCAAGACCAACAGATGAATTGCTCTAGTACACTTAATGAAGTAAAATATTGCTTCATACACTTGGATATTCCTCAATACACTTCATGTGTGCTAAGTACACTTAATGAAATGTGTGAAGACAAATTTACCCCTCCTTCCTTTTCCCTCTTCCATCTATTTATGTTTTGAAAATAAGTAAAAAAATATTTAGTTTTATTTTAAATTCCTTTTTTTCTCTAACTACCAAATGTACTATATTGCATTGATTTTCTTCATTTTATTCTTCTTCTTCTGTTATTGTCACGTGAATGATACATTTACGAGATATTGGGGCTTATTCATCTTGTAAGTGTATGCATTTAGAACTTTTATATGTATTATTATGATCATGTGTGATTTATGTTAGTTTATTTGTAATTTATGTTAGTTTGTTGTTGTTTGAGTTGTTATGTTTTAGCATTGCGTTGGTGACTATATTACAAAGATAATCTATGATTTTTGTTAGACGAATCGTAGTAAAACAAGAGATATGAGTTTATGATAACGTAGTCCCACTGGTTATACTAGATGCCATATACCCGAGTAAGATGGTCCTACTAGTAATCTATGTCCTACTGATAAGACTAGGTTTACATGTAATTTATGGTTCTACAGGTCGTAATGGTTCTAGTGAAATTGTCCTACTAGGTTCTACTAGTACCACTATGTCTAAGTTTTTGTCCCGATTAGACAGAAACCAAAATTGAAAAACTTTCTGGTCCTACTGGTAACACTGGTTCTAGTGAAATTGTCCTACTAGGTTTGACTAGTACCACTATGTCTAAGTTTTTGTCTCCCAATTAGACATAAACCAAAATTGAATAACTTTCTGGTTCTATTGGTAACACTGGTTCTAGTGAAATTGTACTACTAGGTTCGACTAGTACCACTATGTCTAAGTTTTTGTCCCGATTAGACATAAACCAAAATTGAATAACTTCTTGGTTCTACTGGTAACACCGGTTCTAGTGACATTGTCCTACTGGGTTCGACTGGTACCACTATGTCTAAGTTTTTGTCCCG
>OVAO01001902.1:0-13861 GCA_900406285.1 Biscutella auriculata
TTCTCTAATTTATGGAACCATTCAAGTTTGGATCCTTTTTAGTTTTTAGATCATGTGCTCAAAATGGTGTAGAAGGTTTCATAATAATACTACCAAGAACAAAAACAAAAAGCCAATAAAATTCCATAAATAAAGAAAACACAAAGTCCTAAAATCCGAAAACGTACGGAGAGATTATCAAAATGGAAAAGCTAAATAAGTAGTCTGCGATCATACCACCGGACCTGTGCGTTTGTTTCAACGTCCTCCACCACCACTTGTGCAATCTCTAGCGAAATGTCCTGACTCTCCACAGCTGTAGCAGCTTCCACCACCTCCTCCTCCTCCTCCATAGCCACCTCCACCTCTGTTTCCACCATATCCACCACCTCCTCTGTCTCCACCGTATCCACCACCACCTCCTCCTTCAGAACAGTCTCTAGCCATGTGACCTGGTTCACCACACTTGTAACACTCGTTGCCTCCTCCACGGCCTCCACCTCTTCCTCCGTATCCGCCGCCGCCGCCATATCCACCTCCAGATCCACGTCCTCCACCTCTTCCGCCGCCACCTCCAAATCCTCCACGTCCACCGGATGAACCACCGTTATTTCCCTGGACAGGAGCACCATCTGGTCCAGACACTTCGATGGCTTTAGGACGGCCACCGTTGTCCATATCAACATCGAACTCGACAGACTCTTCGGCAGCCAGGCTTCTGAATCCCTCAGATCTGATGGAAGACTGGTGAACAAAGAGATCGTCGCCACCGTCATCGGGAGTGATGAAACCGTACCCCTTCTGAGTGTCGAACCATTTCACAGAACCTTTACGCCTATCTCCGTCGCTCATTGTGATCTAAAATCTCTTTACACTCAAAAACGAAACCCTAATTAAAATAAATAAAATAACCCAACAGATCTCTCTATTGCCCCCACGCAGCCGCTGTTTATATGCGTAGGAGAGGTGTGGCATTGGCATGACTGCCACGTCACAACACAATATTCTTTTTTCCTTTCATTTAAATTTAATTGATACAGATAATTAATGCATATATAAATATTCGAATATGGATCTGAAAACTAAGAGTGAAATGATTTTAAAAGTAAATGGGCCAGTCTGAATGGATACTTGGCCCATCAAACCATCATCCACTTAAACACAAGCATTACATTAAAAAAAGAGAGATTAATAATATCTTAATTAATAATATTATATTAAAATGATATAGTTATTAATTTGTTAATNGGATACTTGGCCCATCAAACCATCATCCACTTAAACACATTATTAAAAAAAGAGAGAATAATAATATCTTAATTAATAATATTATATTAAAATGATATAGTTATTAATTTGTTAATAATGAAAAACAGTAGCATCATATCGGAGAACAGCATCACCGGTCTTCATGTCGATCTTATACGTTTTGATATTGACGAAACCTCTCGCCATTCTGAATTTCCCACGTCCTCCAACTATCGCTATCTCTCTTTCTCCGGCTTCTTCCGCCACCGGATTCCTCGAAAACAAGCTTATCGAGCTCCCCTTCCATTTCCCCTTTGTGAATGCCAAATCAACGTACATCACTATCGTCAATTTCTTTATATCTCTGCTCCCTGATACATACATCCCACGACCATTCCCTATCTCCTTCGAATCTTTCTCCGGTCCCACCGTCAGTGGATCGTCTATGGCGAATAGGCTTCCGAATCCCAAAGTCGAGTCTGAGCTGACATTGGCGCCTGCGATTCTTACGGCGCTAGGGTCTAGCCCACTGAGTGTGTCGCGGAGATAGAAACGGAGATGTGTCACTTTCTCCTTTTTGAGTTTAGCCGGCTTGGTTTCGCCGTAGTAGGAATGGCTAAGGGCCAAAGTGAAACATAGTGCCAGAATTGTTATCTGTATTCTGCTTTTCATATTTCTATGTATTTTGTTTACCAACAATCTAAACATATATCATATGGATTATGTACTTACACCAAATTTATATATAGTTCCAGCATTTCAAACAAGAGATATTATTCTATATTATGATTCTATATACAGTTGATAAATAAAGATTATCAACCTAATCAAGAAGATTTCTTACTCTCTTTCAGTTAAACTGAGTAGTAATAACTGTGGTTCATGAAAATAATATCCTTCCTTGAAAAGATAAGCTGATAAAAGAAAAAAATCTTACTTTATTCCTCAAAGCAGAGTTATTATTTAATGGTGGTAATAGTTAATTAGATGAATCCAAAAGACTGACATGCGAAACAAGAACTGAGAGACAGTTTAGAGATAGAGGATTGATCTAAGAGAGCTGACCACAATCGGCCACAACCACTGGCTTTGACGTCTTCCCAGAGGAAGATCCTACCTTCTCGATGTTCTTCACCACGTCCAACCCTTCGACCACCTGGCCGAACACCACGTGCTTACCATCAAGCCAGTCGGTCTTCACGGTGCAGATAAAGAACTGAGATCCATTCGTGTTTGGACCAGAGTTAGCCATGGAAAGTATCCCCGGACCGGTGTGCTTCCTGTCGAAATCCTCGTCATTGAACTTAGCTCCGTAGATCGACTCACCTCCCGTTCCGTTTCCAGCAGTAAAATCACCTCCCTGGCACATGAAGTTTGGGATCACACGGTGGAACGAAGATCCCTTGAAGTGAAGTGGCTTCCCACTACGCCCGACTCCTCTCTCTCCGGTGCAGAGAGCTCTGAAATTCTCAGCTGTCCTCGGGGTTTTGTCAGTGTACAGCTCCATCACTATTCTTCCCGCCGGCTGCCCGCCGATGGTCATGTCGAAGTAAACCTTAGGAAAAGCCGCCATTGATGAGAGATTGTTTGTTGAGATGAGAGAGTTTTTTGCGGTGAGGTTGCTTTTATAACCCGCGAATAATATCGTGGCGTCCTAATCTTTAGCAACGTGTAGAGATCTTAACGGATCCAAATGTTAAACCGTAGTTAACCGGTTAAGTAGGGTCACGTTCGAGGATGAGTATCTCAGACTTGGCNATTTTTAGCGGTGAGGTTGCTTTTATAACCCGCGAATAATATCGTGGCGTCCAAAATCTTTAGCCACGTGTAGAGATCTTAACGGATCCAACCGTAGTTAACCGGTTAAGTAGGGTCACGTTCGAGGATGAGTATCTCAGACTTGGCATATGCCTTAGGCAACGTGCCACACACACGTGTATTTCAACATACCACAAAACCTCTTCGTGCTACACTCTCAATAAGGAAGCGTACAGTAAACTTGAGAATCNAAAGCGTACAGTAAACTCGAGAATCCCAAAGTGATTATAAACAACGATTATTCTCAAACGCACTTTCTGTGGACGGTATGACCCGAACATTTTAATGTTTGAAGTTCTAAAAGCTATGAATTACTAAAGAGAGAGAGAGAGATAAAAAGAAAATAGAATAGAATACATTTATACATAGAATATACNGAAGCGTACAGTAAACTTGAGAATCCCAAAGTGATTATAAACAACGATTATTCTCAAACGCACTTTCTGTGGACGGTATGAGCCGAACATTTTAATGTTTGAAGTTCTAAAAGCTATGAATTACTAAAGAGAGAGAGAGAGAGAGAGAGATAAAAAGAAAATAGAATAGAATACATTTATACATAGAATATACTCATGTATACCAAAGTACCAATAGGCGGTTTTACAATCTATGAGGGAAATCTAAACCAATACGTACCAGATTCAAAGTAATCCGGGATACAGAAACACAGCTATCTTCTTTAGTGATTCCATGGACGCTTCTAAGTACGCATGCACTTCTGCAGCTGAATCCACATCAAACAATACGCAATGTTAACCAACAATTCCAGATCATCCACATAACACTTCCAATATAAGCGAAGAAACACTTGTTACCTTTCACTAGCTTTTTCAAGTCTTTGGACAAGTTATCCACACGGCCAAAAACTGGATGGATCTTGCATATCCTAACAACACAGAGTTCCAAGTATAACGACATCTCTGTCACTTGGACCAGCAGAAGACACAACTTCTTTACTTCATCAGGAACCTCTTTCGATCTGTAACCATCACAAAGCTCACCAACAATCGCAATGGCTTGGTCCTGCATTTCAAACACACAACATTCTCTAGTACCAGGTGCAGAAAAGATTTTAATATATACACTGTTAAATAACTCTTTTTGTTCCCCAGTTATGGTACCTGTAGACCGTGCAAAATCTCCGGCTCTGGAAGCTCAGGAAACTGAGAATGATCGACATAACCAACTTCCTCCGCTCGTTTAACAACACCCTCTGCTTGTAAACACAGAAAATTCAACAACAGAGAAGCCACTCTATATATCTGTACCGCTACCGAGTCTGAAAACTGTGATTGAAGAGCAGATCCAGGGTGTTCTGTCGTTTGTCCCCTGACAACTAGCGCAGTTGAAATTGATACAGCAGTGAGCTTGGGTTTCCCAACACAAACTAAAGGTGCGAGTGCAAACCATCCATGTTTGCTGTTGATGAAAGACTGTTTCCTGCAGGAATCAAAATCTTCTTTCACTACTGGAGGGCATAACGGATGTGATGTTTGGCTCTGATACTCTCTGAGGCGTTGAGGTCCTTTGCTGATAAAGGCCAAGAGATGTATACTCATTTCTCTTAACGGAGAATCCATCTCCTTCATAATTTTAACCCATGATCTCCAATGGCTTGCTAATGCACACATCAGAAGGAGAGTATGCTCGGTTTCTCTCAGATAAGCAAGGGAAGTCCATGTCTGTTGAGTTCGTGGTCTCCCTTTGCCATGATCACCCAAGGGGAAAGCCGGTGCAGTGAGATAGTATGAGATCATATAACCTTTCTCTGAGAAAAAGTAAGATATAACACTCTCCACAATATCAGCACCCACAGAAACAGATCCTAGAGAATGAACCATGGCAGTGACCACAGCCAAACTAATTCCCCAGATATGCTGAGAATTTTCTGCCTTTTCGAGCTGCGAGACCTTTTCATTGTCAGATATCACAGTAGACATTCCATCCGGAAAGTCAGTGAACAAGGATCTTAGAGCCGAGAAAAATCCAGAATTTAGTAGCATCTGAGCACCTCCACGAACTTGAGCGATTGTTAATAAAAATTTCAGTATTGCTGAGATAGACCCCGGGGCTCTCTTGTCCTGAAGCTGTAGAATAACATGCTGCAAGCTGATATGACTCTGTATTATAGGTAACCATGTGTCTGGCGTTAAAAAACTCCTGAGAATCAAATCCAACGTGGTCAGGCAGAGAGTCAAGTACTCGCTTGACTCAGGATTCCCCATGAAGTTGCAGAGAAAGGGCAATAATCCAATTGTAGCATCAGTTATTTCAGCAAAATCTTTGGCCGGGACCATATGTCCTATCCCACTCGTGTTTGAGCTGTCTGAACCAAACTCTAAAACGAGGAGCAGTACCTCAAGTACAAGGCTTACCGTCTTCTTCAATATAGGATTTGAATACCTCAAACTACTAAGGATTTTGAGGCCAATCCCAACATTTCTCAGGACTAGTGCACAAATTGACAAGGACAGATTTTTCTTTGCGGATTTCAAGAGGTTGGATAGCAAGTCTGCCTGTGCGGTAAGTATATCAAATACAATCTTGGGTGCATCCCAGAGAGAGGCAAGCGAATCAACTATAGTGAAGAATTTTCGGCACACTTCATCAATGCTTGAAAGAGTGACCCGAGAAGGGGCTTTCCTTTCTACAGCCGCACTTTCTTCAAGAGACTGCACATAAGGAGTAGCATTTAAATGCACTAAATCATGAATTAAGATCCCAAAAAGAGACATGCAATATTTCAACTGTGTTATATGTTTGAGTAATTTATCAACTAAAACGTTCAATGCTGGAAGGAAGGACAATCTAGCCCATATTAAAGAGAAAGGTTGAATAAACCTAAACATAACAAAGAAACTTACATTATCCTCGTAAAGTATGAAGACGGAAATCAAGGCATGCAAAACAGAGAGCTGCGAAGTTGAGAGCAAAACCATCGAGTTTGCTCTCTCCATGTACATCAACATTTCCTCTGCCGTTGTAATAGACGTCTTCCATTCGGAGAAATCCCAAATATCAATACCTAATTCTGCCTGGATTTGCTGAGTGTCAAACAAGATACTGTTCGCCATAGCCATATTTAAGTCCTCATTACTAGTCTTCTGTTTGTATTTCTCCCAGAAGCTCGACTCCACTAGAAACTGAAAAAGATCTTTGAATGGACCAGTTGGGATATCACGACCCTCAAGTTTTCCTTGTAAATGACAACAGAGATCGCTGAGAATCAAAGGCATCAACTCCTTCCCTCCACTAGCAATAGAATCCAACAGAATATTCAGGAAAGCTTTTTGAATAACATGAGAACAAACAATTAAAGATACAAGGAGAAGCATGCAACCTGTATATTTAAGAAAGATAATGTGTTATTGAATTAGTAAAACGGAAGAAACAATGGTCTTACCTATAACCAAGTTTGGAATATTGTGCCAACAACTCAGAAAAAGCAGGTTGAGCACAAAGCTGTCATCATGTTGTTAAGCAGGTGACAGAATCAGATAAAACAAGACGTGCGTTGAAAAAACCAAAGATATAGAACGAGCCAAGGGAGAGGAACATACCATTTCCGATATGAGATTGATCTTCTGAACTAAAACCATAGACAAAGCTCCTACGCCAGATGTTTCCAATTTCACAATCAAATGAACAATAAGTAAAGCGGCAGCCACCTGTCGATGCAGAAATGATCAACATTTAAAAAGTGAATTACTATTTCTGAAAGACGGAACACGGAGCGCCTTATCAAAAGGTGGGAAGTGTGGTGAAACTCTACTGTGTTTTATAAGTAAAGCATAGATGCCAGACAGAAGATGAACGAGGATACAAGGAACAAAAACCAACAAAACCTCAATAAACAAAGTTTAATAAGAAGACCGCGTCAAAGAAAGACTTGCCTTTGCTTGGAAGTTTATTTCACCTTCTCCATCTAAAGAAGATATTGACTGGATAAGGCCATCCAGAACAGATACATCACAACATTTTAAGAATATATCATTTGGCTTTGAAGGTTTGGGAGGAGATAATTCATTATTGGTCTTCTCTTTTGGCTCCACGCATGGTCTTTTAAGTGATTCCGCAAACAGCAACTTCTTGTTTAAAAACATGTTGCAAGCCATAATTTCCAAAACAGAAGACTGACATTGATATTTCACGAACAATTTAGAAATTTCTTCTTTGCCTAAACTTCCAACTGGCAAATCTTTTAGCTTAGACGCTTGTGATATAATGTTGGAAAATTGTTGCCACAACTTTTTTGACGCCTTAAATGGCTCCAGCATATTCGCATATTGGCCAGCCTCTTGCCAAAGGGTTTTCAGGAAATCAAGTAAACTCAGTAGTATATCCGAGTATCTGGAGAAAGTGAGACCGTCAGCATAAATACTACAGGCCCTCTAGAATAATTCATATATAAATTCAGTGTAATCACAAGACAGATCGAATAATATTCAGCCTTTGACGTACCTATCGAAAAAATCAGTTGCTCTCTCTAAATATTGCAGGACAGTGTATAATAAGCGAGATTTGGAATCCCCATCAGGAACCGAGGAAGTATCTTTGCCTGAATGTTTTAAGTTGCCATCATCTGAGTCTTCGTTTGAATCAAATATGGCAACTAAAAGAGCAGGCTGAAGATACAAGATATTGAAATGAAACAAGTTGTCAGTATGATGAAACTGGAGAAGCTAAATGGTTTTAAAAAGATTGATTGCGTGGTACAAACAGCAAGCTAAACAGCCCAAAAGGCATGTGACAAGAAAATAAAAGAAGCAATGAAAAGCAACCTGATATCTTGCCACAACAATCAGTAGTTTCATGGTGGCAACTACTAGATCTTCATGTTGTCCCGATACATCAAGTGTGATCTGGTTGACCGAATCTCTTAAATCTGCAATCTGAAAAGAAAACAATAATTGATCTTTACATATAGATAGTAGAATACGCAACATGGGCAAAAAAGATGACAGATAAGAAAGACATGACTCTAACCTGTTTATTGTCTAAACCAAATCCCGCATTGCTTATTATGTAGGGTTGTGATGATTCTGCCAAGGCAAATAACTTTGAAAGCACTTTAGCAGCACCAACCTGTATTGTCTGCAAGAAATATCTGAGTTTTAGACATGTTTTTGGTCAAAGTAACAACTTCTGCGAATTAGGATGAAATCAGTACAGGATTGCGGAAATAAGATATCAGTGATGTGATAGCTGCAACAACAGGGATTGGTTTTGTTGTTGACGACAGCATGGCTTGGTAAAACACAGGAAGACCAAAATGTGTACTCTGCAAAAACTTATAGCAAAGTATCAAGTTCCACAATGCCTGGAAATAAAAAAGTATGACCGACGAGATACATTCAAGTGAGAAAAAGATGTTGGGTAGCCGAAGCAATTGTTTATGTGTGTTTTGCGTTAGGTTTGCAAAACTAAAGAATTTAATCGAGGTTATTTTGAACAAAATATTCGATTGGAAAAAAAAGTGAAAAATGCTATTAGTGTTATGGGAAGTATTTGCTAAATCTGTTAACAAGGTCAGAGACGAGACAACAATTTTACCTCAGAAAATTGGGAGAGTGTGATGTCTAAAACATCCAAAACAGAGACTATAGCAAGTTGCCAACCTTCAATCTCTGTTGGTTCAATAAAACTGCTTACACAAAGGTTCTGTCGCAATGACACATATCAGGAATCAATTGACACATATCAGACCCTTGAGAAAGTAGAAGAAAGATTATTGCCGAGGATATCCAAACCTCTAAAGTTTGAGTAGTTGTACAAATGACTCGAAATAGGGAGTTGTAAACTGAGGCATCATTCAGCAAAATATCAAGAAGAAGATCCCTCAGCTTTGTGGAGAACTTACTGAATCTAAGACACGTTTTCATCACCTCAAGGACCTGCACAAACAGAGGAAAAAAACAAAGAAGATATAAAAACGAAGCAAGCTAGGAAGTTATAGCTAATAATAAACGCAAACCTTTAGAGTCACTTTCCAACGCATATTTCCATGTTTGTATCTCCAATACTCGTGACTAACAAGAATATACTGAAACGATAAAACAATTAGAGCAAAAACTACATCATTCTCTAGTCCCCCCTCCACAAGTTGCATGGTAAATTCCAGAACTGCAAGATATAGAAACAAATAAAATTACGTAAGCAAGGCGAAAGGCTTAATATAGTCCCCACAGTCATGCAGTTTACACACTCCAACAAAAATAATTTGCAAACTTGCCTGATATGACCAATGGGCAACTTGTATCATTCTTCTCACAGTCGATCAAGATCATCTTTGTCAGTTTCCCGGAGAGCGAACAAGATCCACTTTATATAAAACAATGAAAACAGTAAAAATGAAGCCATATTATCACAAACTAGACCGTCAACAATGCAGCTAGAGAATACACAAAACGGTGAAGTAAAAGATATAAATAAAGTTAAGCAGTTCCGTCCACTTAAGCCTTGTTACTGAAAAGAGGAATTCCTTAAAATAAAAGCATAAAAAACAAATCTTTCAACAGTGGGTCTCCTTAGAAACAATAGGGTGGTGCCTAGCAATTACTAAAATACTCAGTGATTGGTCAATAACTCTAATTCACTGCTAGATCTAAGAAGCCTTCATCGTTTTAAGAAAAGCATATCAAGTCGCTCGCAATCGGTTAAATATTTTTAACAGACTATTCTAAATGAAAAGTAAAAATAAATTTGAATAGGTGCGGTAACCTTCAATGAGTACGTATTAAAAATACGATATATCTGAAAACGAACAACTTAGAAAAGAGGACACTGTATGTGGTAGTTGCGGTCCAACCTCATTGAAATATTGTAGCCACTGTCTGAGACGCCTGACCCTGAAGTCAAGTCAAATATATCTGCCTTTAAGACAATGGGAGCAACTTTTGACGGGGAACTGCTCAGAGAAAATAAAGTGAGCTATCAATGTACCACATATGACATGATACTGCACATGATGGATACTATGACGGACATTGCTAGAAAAGGAAACTGAAGAAAAGATTTAATAACCAAAACAACAAAATGATTACCATCGCAGTAGCTTAGCTAAGATATCAACAGCCATTGCCATCACAGCTGCACCACCAGAGTCAAAAGTCAAGCTTCCAAGTGAATTGCAGAGTATATCAACCACCCTGGGAAAAAAACACAAAGATGATATCCTCTTTCAAGCATTCTGGAAAGAGAGAATGTAGGATAGAAATAAAATGCAAGTACTTCACCTCACATCACTTTCCATCTTCCCATTCACATAGGATTCATGATCAGTAAAGAAGTGGCTGATATTCAGTAAGGAGAAACACACGGTCTGAAATCAATTTACAGAACCCAGTCAGAGAAGAAAACTTATGCACGCATATTTTATGACATAAGAGACGTCCAAACATACAGCTTTAAAATCAAATTTTGAGGAAAGGGTCAGACAAATATTGATTCGAAGGAAGACAAAACCGTAGTCTATCTCAGGTGTAGGAATGTTAAAGCAGCCCATACTTCATAAACCTTAGTAAAATTGAGGATGGACCAACGCAGTTACCTTGTTAAATGTCACCATCCGATGAAGCAGCTCTAGAGTCATGAATGCTTCCCGATTCTTACCGGTATAGAGTCCATTGGCCAAACGGATGATCAACACTGTTATGCCGGATAGTGAATACTTGAAAAGGAAAATGTATTTCATGACTCAGTATATCTCAAGCTAAACCAATTAGCAGCAAGAAGGCCATAAAAGATCAAACTGGAGGAGTCTCTTTGTGTGCATGGTTTTTAAATCAAGAATCTGATAATAATATTACTTACCTCCCACCGTACAAGGACAGTATTTTCACTGATTATTCTCAGAATTCTCCCACATGTATTGCTGGGAATAACTAAACCTTCAACACCCGGGATATGCAACGGCTGGGAAGTTTCAACAAGTTGGGAGGCATTATCCGTTAGAGAGTCACTAGTAATGTCAAATAAGGTTGATATCCCAACCGATTTATCCAAAAAGTTGTACCTGCACAAAGAAAGCACAGCAGAATGGATGATGGTCAGTAACCAGTAAATAAAGTTTTTTTAGCAATAAAAGTAAGGAAGCTAAGATTAATGCATACAGTGTATCCTGCAAAACATTGCTCTCGTCTAGATAGAGAAGTTCCAATAAAAGTACATAAACGCATGTAGTATATTGTCCAATTGCTACTTACACACATTCAGCTGGCCAACTTCCTTCACTCAGGGACGACAAGAGACGAATGAATTCAGCACTTCTGAATGGGAATTCACTCTCCAAATCAAATAGAATACAGCGGATAGGACCATCAACAAAACTTTTTCGATCCCAAAATTGACTACAGAGGGACTCCTGAAAAAATTAAGGCACACAATAAGCATTTGTGGACCTAGATGAAAAAGATAGGGACAACATGCATCTTTAATTTACCTCTCCTTGATAAACCTTGCAGAGGATGTCCAGTATCAGCTCGAGGGTGGTATCTTCCAGCTGCCAAAAATGGAGAGACTAGTATGATTTTGAACAGACCATGATTATATTATTTATTATCTACAATTAAATAGAGTTATACCTGAAGATTGATCTCATAAGACGCAATAAATGCTGAAATAAAATTCCTCATGACACTTCGATAACCAGAGCCTCCTCCCTGGGAAGAATGAAAGATAATGATAAGTATAGGGAACGCAAACATGAACAAAACTTGCAGGGAATGGTGAAACAGAACTACCACCATTATTTGATAGATAAATAAGTGCAAATCTCAAAAAACACACTAAGTTAAGCTCGGCAACTGGAACTTAAATCGCATAACTTACATCGATATCATTCAACACATTACTTTGAAGGATTTCAAGGAAATAGCTCAAAGATGCTGCCTCAAAAGCTTGATGAACATAGCTCACGTGATCGATCTCCTGGTAATTAAGTAAGATTAAATACATATACATGAACTACGTGTGTTCTCTGACCACATAATGAAATTATTATCACTATCATACCATCAGAAAAGTAATTTCCTCCTTCCCAGGAAGTGATGAAAGAAGACACAAAAACACCGCCCATGCAAGGGTGAGTGGCCCTGCTTCTTTTATTTCAAATGTGTTAAGGCTAGAGATTATTGCATCCATCTCTTGTACATCAATAATGGAAAAAACGCAAGTTCCAGACCTTATAAGAAAAAGAGAACCTTTAGGAGACATCAACAGATAATCAGAAGAGAGTAGGATAACGAAAATTGCTGATTTTATATCCTATTTGAAGAAGGTTTTTAACTTTATCTACGCAATGTTCTTCATAAGTTAGTTAGACAAACCTGAAAGGTACTCCGTTATGAACCATTTGTAATAGATTTTCCATATCCAACGTTTCTATAAGAATCATCAACAACTGAATCTTTACACGACTTGCAAAATGATGTGCTTCAGCTGAGACTGCCAGTTTCCTTATATTATACAAACCTGAAAGAATTCCCTGCAAGAGAGTACTTATAAGCAAATTAGGTTGAACTGGAACCAGCCTCAGGTATGTGGCTAATGACTCCAGATACCTTGTAGAAGGAACACAGTTTTCTCCATCTTTCTCCATTACTAGTGCAAAACGAGTTATGGTAAAGAAGGAAAAGAATATCCAAAACCAAATTGTCCTCAATAAGTGTCTCCTCCGCCCACAAAGTAAATAGATTGACATCCTACAGAAGAAGTAAACAGATCTATAGCAAATCAAACTTGGACCGGAAATGTTAACTGGAATGATAGAAGAGATCCCAAGATTCGGTAGAAACCAAGGTCCTATATAATAATAAAATCGAATGAGGTGAAACAAAGACAATGACGCTGATCACATACTATCTGCTGTGGAAAACTAGAGGACAAAAAGTCCTCGAGAAGTGATAACTGTTGTCTTTCAAGCCCATCTGAGACCAGCTTTACAGCTTCCTCCCAAATAATACTTTCCTCCCTGGATGCATACACTGTTCAAATTTTACAATCAGTTGAAAGACACAACAGGAATGAACAAAAGCATGGGTCAAATTTTAGACGCGAAACCCTAACACAGGAAAATAACCTTTTGTTTTATAATAGCAAACTGAATATACATGCCCATATTTGTTAAGACATTTAAAACTAGGAGGTTAGAAAAAAAGGGAACAACACAATCATGACTTACAGGCATGTAGGAGAATACGCTTTGTACACTTTAGTAGGCACTGACGCTCCACGTAATACTGAAGCAGTATCTTCAAAAATAGTGTCAAACAGGAAGACAGAACGAGTGTAAGAAAGAAAAGTGAAGAAATACAACGCGGAAACAAGTAGCCACATCACCACTTATAAGGCTAGTCTTTTCATACTATTGATAAGTATATTAACAAGCTCCGTAACTAACAGCTTCCAGAAAAGAAAGCTAGCATACCGGATGAATAATTCTTTGGTTCTTTTGTGAGTGATTTATATAAGAAAACAACAATCTCCTACCCAGAAGAAACTAGAAACAGAGTAAACAGTTATTTTAGAAGACTGAAAATTTTAAAAGGCAGCTGAGAAGCCACTAACCACATCAACGAATTCTTGAGACACCAAGTCAGTTGTTCCATGTCCCTGCTCCATAGATCTTTCCACGAGGATATATGATTGAATTTCATCTAGATTCTGGCCAAGATTTCAGAAATTCATATAAAACAGTCATTTACTTTTCTCCACATGATCATTCTCACCAATACCAATTACCAGTGTGGACCTAAGCCTTAATCAACTAATCAATAATTAAAATGTAAGCACAGTTTATGTATAATTGAAAAAAAAA
>OVAO01001903.1:0-13855 GCA_900406285.1 Biscutella auriculata
AGTCAACGAACTTGGGTCCATGCCCAATATCCACATTCAACAGTCTCCAGAAATCTGTGTATTGCTCGGGTTCATCAAACCTTTTTGTTGGCAGTGGGTCTACGTTTAACCCTGTTATATCGTGGAATTCGTTTAATCCAAACCTGATGAGTTGACCATGAACGATACTCCAAATCTCCTNNNATCATTCCTCTATCACCAATCCTAGCAATGATTCCAATAGGGAACAACTTCACTTCATCCCACACGTCTTCTACTATTCTTTCTCTGATCCATTGGAGTTCTCCCACACGCATATAGTGATTAAAAGATTTATTTTCCAGTTTCGAAAACCCTTAACGGTCAAGTATTCGAGGGTAACCCGGTTCTCGATATTAAGAGATTGTAGAGAAATCGATCTGATCATAAAACAAAACAAATATAGATCAGCCGATATCAAACTAATCAAGCCGCCTTTGGTAAAATAACTCATCCATAACCTAATTAATAACCCAGACCTAAACCCTGAATTACTCACCAGCAACATAAAAGTAATCGAGCCCTAAACCCTAAGTTAGTTTCAGCGACAACATTATGTATTATCTGGCCCCATACAAAAACTATCTCAGCCTTTACATATTATATAACACAACCATGATATAAATCATACTCAACCATAACTTAAAAAAAAACTCAGACGCAAGAGAATCAAACTCAGCGCAACGGAAATCAAACTCAGTCTTAACATAAATCAAACACAGTCGCAACTTACCGGAGAATACAACGAAGACAATAACGATTTCAAATAAATGACTTAACTAACTCGAGTGTTTCAGTGATTTCTGAGAAGATTACGATTTCGGAGAAGATGACGATTTTCGGAGGGGATGACGATATCGGAGAAATGATTTACTAGAGTGGCGTGTAGAATGTTTTTTTACCGAGAATAATTACTGCCGTGTAGATTTCTCCTTAATTATATGGTTTCGAAAACGGTTTATTTGTTAACCAGAGTAAACACAGCAATGTAGTTAATATATAAACCAGCCAGATTGCACTTGTCGCATACGATTTAGTGACGTGTATTTTTCATTTACGACTAAATCAACCATCGTAGGTAACGTAACTCAACCCTAAGTTAGTTTCAGCGACAACATTATGTATTATACGGCCCGATACATAAAATATCTCAGCCTTTACCTATTATATAACACAGCCACGATATAAATCATACTCTGCCATAATTAAAAACAAACTCAGACGCAAGAGAATTAAATTCAGCCGTAACGGAAATCAAACTCAGTCTTAACATAAATCAAACACAGTCGCCACTTATGAAGAATACGACGAAGACGATGACGATTTCAGAGAAATGACTTACTAACTATAGTGTTTCAGAGATTTCTGAGAAGATTACGATTTCGGAGAAGATGACGATTTTCGGAGNCAGATTTTTGGAGAAAATGACGATATCAGAGAAATGATTTACCAAAGCGGCGTGTAGATTTTTTCTTAATTATACGGTTTCGAAAACGGTCACTTTGTTAACCAGATTAAACCCAGCCAAGTATTTAATATATAAATCAGTCACATTGTACATGTGGCATACGGTTTAGTGACGTGGATTTGTCAATTACGACTAACCCAACCAGCGTATGTAACGTAAAACAGTTGTTAGTGATGTGGATTTGTTGATTAAATATAAGCGAGGGTGTCTTTCATAATTTACAAGGGTGCGAAAAACATTCTAGTAGTTTTTGAAAGATGTATGTTACTTTAGTAATATTCTGACTTTTCTATATTATTGTAGTCATTTTCTCTTTATTTAATATATCATTTAGAGTAATCGGAGTGGACCGGACTGGAGGCAGATAACCAGTTATCGAAAGTAGTAGTGAATTATGTGTTCATTTTCATAATATTTTTTACTTTATAATAAGAAACACACAATCTCTTTAATATACAATATTGAAAATGTTACCAATTCGAGCTTGTTATATATAGAGCCATACACTCACATCACTAACGTATCCATAATTTTTTTTACTAGATTCAAAATATAATTAAAAAATAATTTTTTATAAATTAACTAAAATCATTTCAATCTGATTACATCGATGTATCTTCACAATCTTCATCGTTGAAAAACATCTCTCAATAGTTGCTACTGCAATTGAAAAAATCAAAACCAATTTCAACAGTCTAAATCGAAGAATGAGATAAATGTTTTCGACTTTTCACAAGCACCTTACCAAGTTCTCTAATATTGTTCAAAAGTTATGCTTTCTCCATGACTCAAATCTTCTGGATATAACTTAGATAAGATCATCAATTTGAAATGGTTAACCTCATAAAAAGAATCAGTAGGACATAAAGAAACAACGCCAATAACCAATTCAATGTTCACTTCATTAAAGAAATCATTAAACTCCTGAAGCTTTAAATCCAAAACAATATAGAAGAAATTGACCTTAATTTTCAATCCTTTTTTTTTGGTTTCATAGAGTTAACAAACTTCCTTCATGTCAAGTTTGTCAATATCATGCTTTTCACAGAAAGAATAAACTTTTCCATGAGAGAATTTCATCTGTCATCCCTAAATTGTTACAGTTGTCTCTTAGTTGATTCCACCAATAACATAGCATTCCAAATTTCTTGGTTTTTTCTCTGTAGGGTCATAGACAAGCAATCTGTGAGTCCTAAAATATGTATTTTCATTTGCAAATTGGATGCAAAATCAAACTTATGGAAGTATCCAAGAAGACCATATGCTTAACGTATTTTTGAGTCATCTACCCTTTCATTATGAACATACTCAATGACCTCAATAATAGAAAAAACAATTCAACCAATCGCAATAAAGTTTTATAGTGAGGAACCCAACGAGAGTTTCTGAAGAAAAATATCTTGATTTAACCATGTTCCAATACTAATCTCACCATCACTAATTCATTGCTCAATATTGTTCTCTGTATTTCTCAGCATACATATATTTTCTTTTGCATGAAGTTCCAACCACATTTAACAATAGAGAAATCATTTTAAAAAAATCTCCAACATCAAAATGTTTTTTTGCAACTGCCACCACAACCAACTGAAATTGATGTGCAAAACAATGTACATAATAAGATTATGTGTTTTCCCTCAAAGCCAATGCCCTTAGCTCATTGAAATCACCCTTCATATTACTTGTTCCCTCATAACCTTGACCTCTCAACTTTTTAATACTCAATCCTTATTTAGCAAATAAGAATCAACAATTGATTTCAAAGTTGTTGAAGAGGTATCACTCACATATGAAATACTCATGAATCTTTCTTTGAGTATCCCACTTTTATCAACAAAGCGAAACACTACGCCATTTGTTCTTTATTAGAAACAACAACATACTCATAAACCAACAAACCAAAAACATCATGATCAATTTTTTCTATAACAGATTTGAGTAGCTCTTCTGCAAAACAATGCACAATAGCCTTTTGGATTGTCGGAGACACCATTTGAATTTCTAAAAACATTTTCTAAAATTACCTTACTCACAACTTCGTTTTTTTCAACAATGTATTTCATAAGTTCCACAAAATTTCCTCGCTTAACATATGTTTTCCTCTCATCATGACCATGGAAAGACAATCTTGTTGCAATAAGTATATAGAAGCATCAACTAAAGCATTTAGTTGTATCTTATACTTATTTTTAAAAATATCATGTCGTCTATGTAAAACATGCACAATAGACTAATCTTGTCTCATCAAATTTTTGATTTCCAGAACAATGCTATTATGAAAGCTTCCAACACCTCCCACATGTTCCATGCACGATTTTCTATACTTATTCCAGCCACATAATCAATCAAATATGAAAACATCACTTTTTAAGATTTTACCACAATTATCACTACAAACGTAACAACATAGACAAAAAAAAATTTCTTTCTTCTTACTATACTCTAACCAATTATGGTACTCATTAAACTAATCTCAATTAAATTGTCTCTATATGTTTCCTATCATTTTTTGCTCAAATATTTCTGAGGTACAATCTCTTTTTGATTAGATGATAGTCTATTATTTTCTTTCAATCTATAGGATCCTAAGATAAACCATCTAAATCATCGTCCGATAATGAATAAATTTTTCTTTTGAAATATTTTTTTCATTTTGTCTGTGATATAAAAAAGCATCATTAAGTAATCATAATTTTTAAAGTTTAAAAACTACAATCAAAACTGTTGAAAAAAAAAAAAAATAGAATCAAATCTCCTTAATCTTACTTAAGCAATTTAAATTGTTAGTTCATTTTTTCTTTAACTGTTTAGTCAAAACTAACCTTTCGATAATTTTTTAATTCATGAAGAAAAAGCTCACGAAATTTTTTATTTTTTTCATTAATCTCTTTCTTACTTTCTAAATAACTAAAGTTAACAAAATAATTTAAGGACTTTTGGTATTAATCCGCTAAGGTTTATCATCAAAGAAACTAATGATTTTCTTAGTTAGATAAATCCGCTAAAGTTTGTTTATTATTATTTTTATAAATGAAATATATTAATTTTTAAATAATTAAATTCAGGTTCACATCTTATATCTACAACATAAATAAATTTAAAATTGGAAATTTTATCTAAATAATCAAAATATTTCTCCAATAACTAAAAACATAACATTTATATAAAAACTAGATTTTTGACACACGTCATGCGTGAAATAAATATTTACATTTGTATATATTTATAGTATTTTAGTTGTTAAATTGTTAAACTTTTAGTCATTTCTTTTAATTATATATTTATAATTAAATATTTATTATTTAATTTTATTGTTGGTAATGTTTTTTAAAATAAATAATAAAAATCTAAAATTAATTTAAATATTAATTTATGAGTGAATCATTGTTTAAAATAATTATTATGATATATTTAAATATCAAATATTTATTGTTTAATTTAATTGGTTAGTAAATATATGTGTGGCATATATTGTAATTATCCTAGTAAACAAAACCCTATTTTAAATATTTTCAAAGAAATATTCTCGAGATGACATGTCATCATGTCATACATGTAAATATCACGTAAGGGTAAGCTTATTCTTTAAAAATATTTCTGAATTACTATATAGGGGATATAATAGAGTATAATAAAAACATTAAATTAATAACTAGATTATAAAATAGATGGAAACATTTAGATGATTAGTTAGATAAAATCACTAAATAATAATTATGAGAATGTGATTAAGTGTAACAATTATTTTAAATTAAAACAATATTAACATTAATAACTTATCATTAAATCATAGAATATCTGCAATTTTTCGAATAGACTAAAATTAAAAATTTCAGTGTCCCTGATGTTCATTATGTAATAAAAGTTCCTTGATGCTTTAGCACTCATGGAGAATTAGGTTGATCGATTTAGACATTACGAAATGCTGTGGGGTTGTCTTCTACAGGCACGCCAAGTGCATCCAGATAAAAACCCTAATAATCCTCATGCTGCCCATAATTTCCAAGCAAGTTCAGATTTTGAATATTGCAAGAAAAAACACTACTGTTTGCATTTGTATCCTTGAAAAATTCTCTCTTTTGTTTAAGTCTTTGGCGTCTTGGCCATGATATTTTGGAAAGTATTGGAGTGGTAATCTTGTGGTGGAGAGACCGAATGGCATGACCAACAATTCATATAAATCTTCACGTGTTTTATATGTCGTCTTTCAATTATCCCTCGGTCGAATGTGAATGCGAATCTGATGATATCCACTTTTTAAATCGAGTTTGGTAAAAATTGTTGTATAACCAATTTGATCAAGCTGATCATCCAGGTGCAAAATCGAAAAACAATATCGAGTTGTGATTTTATTGATAGTTCTACTATCAATACACATACGCTAACACTCATCCTTCTTGGGAATTAAAAGAACAGACACACTGCAAGGGCTAAGGCTCTCACGAATATATCCTTTAACGATGAGATCTACAACTTCGCGATGAAATTCCTCATGCTCTAAAGGACTCATTTGATAATGTGTCGATTGGGTAAAGGAGAACCAAGTCAATATGGTGTCCAATATCACAGAACAGAGGTAATCCTGCAGGTAAATCATCATGAAAGATATCACCAAATTCTAATAACATCCACAAGCTTTTTACTGAGAATAAAGATAGGACATGATCTCCCTGATAGGGTATCGACCGATAACCCTTTTCTCGACTCTTTTCGGACAACTCTCTAACCTACAATCCCTTTTCTCACTTTATTTCCGCTTTGTTATGTTATTACGGATTCGTGCCTTGATCGTTTTCTGATGCGTGATTTCTTTTGCTATCAATTTTATCAGAAGTTTTAATTAACATTTTCCTTGTCAGCACACTGGCTGCAAATGCACAAATATGTCAGTTGAGTACTTAGGGATCAAAGCCACATAGAAGTTTTTACTTTAGGACTAAACGTGTCTAGAGCTAAGTTGAGTAGAGTTTATGGTTTTGGTTTCGGCTAAGACTAAAGAAATAAGAAAATAAGCAAGAAATGGAAACAATGCAAGAAAAGGAACCAATGCAAGAATCAAATATGAAAACTTTATAAATCTAAACGTTAGGTCTCTGATAGATCCCTTTGGATCCCATGACCTAGTGGAATCGGTTCTAAGGATGGCATTAGCGCACCATCTTGAACTTAACAAGGATTGCTTGTGGTTGGTGTAGGTTGTGGTTGGTGTAGAAGAGGTTGTTATGTTGTTGATATCCATGGTGTTTCACATACTCAACATCCTCTAGATGCCCTTTCTTCTGAATCTCATCATCAAAGTTACTCACATGATGGACCGTACCCTGCTTGGAGGTGATGAACCTATCAATCTTCTCATGGAGAGATGTGAGTTCGCTCTTGTACTGGACAACTCTTCCCAGACCATCGTCCTGAGCATATGTATGATGTTCCTTACCATAAGTGTCATCGCACTGGGCGAGGTTTCCAATGAGGAGCATCCCGTTATGCGCTGTTTGCTTGAAAAAATTCCCATGGCTTGATGTATCCAACATCGAGCGATACTTTGGTTGGAGTCCTCGATACAGAGTGCTAGTAGACTCTCTGCAGAGAATACGTGGTGTGGGCCCTGAAAAGTGTACCCCTTGAAACATTCCCAAGCTTCACTGAAAGATTCAGTCCCTTTTAAAGCAAAACATGAAATTTCCAATCTTAAACGAGCAGTTCTCGCTGTAGAGAAGAAATTTGATAGAAACACTTTCTTGCAAGCATCCTAAGTGGTGATGGAATCACGGGGAATGCTCTTTTCAAAAATGTGGGCTTTGTCTCCCAGTGAGTACGAAAAAAATCTGAGTTTAAAAGCATCTTAATTAGCCCCGTTGGTCAGCACGATGATGCAAAGCATCTCGAACCAATCCAGGTGATCAAGCAGGTCCTCCACAAGTAACCCGTGAAACTTATTGTCCTCAACCATGTTGATAAGGCTGGACTCATTCTCAAAGTTGTCTCTATTGATGGGCGGTGCTCTTATGCCAGCCTGATGATCATAGACATTACGCTCATCGATCGCTCCTATAGTCCGGGCGGGTGGGTGTGGAATATGGCCCAAGCTCGCTGTATTGTTCTCGGACTCCATCCCAAAGATGAACTTGTTGCTATGTTTCCCTCTAGCGTTTGGTTGTTGCCTTTACACCTGTAAAGACAATGAAAAAGAAGCTAGAGATATTAGGAACAGTAAAAGGAAAAGATTTAGTCCTAAACAAATGCAAAGCTCTAATGGCTCATCGAAATCCCGAATCGACAACTGCGCCAAAGTGATAAAGTGGCTTTTTGCCAAGTTGATAAGAAGGTATTTATTGTGGATGGTCAATTGTAGTATAGTGGTGGATGGATTATTGTCGAACCAAATCGGGGGAAATTAACACACTAGAACTCGAGAGGATTTCTTAGTCTACACTAATAGGTAAAGGTGTTTTTCACTAACATCCTAACATGCATAAACGAGAATGGAAACGAGAAGTCAACAAAAGTCAAAGCAATTAGTCAACAAAAGCATAAAAGTCAACAAAACCGATTAAAGATCTAAAACAATCAGAAACTAAGCAAATGGACAAAGGTAATTGACTCAGGCGATCAAATTCAGGTTTATGATGCTCAAATTTCTATCATGTAATATCAACCATCCAAGCGTCTAACACTAATGAAAACCGAACAACATAACAAAGCTCTATGATAATAACTAAAGAAGAAACTAATCTCGGACTATAGAATGTCAACCTAATCCCTACTCATCAACTCTTTTGGAACCTTTGGGGTTCAAGTGGTTCCATGTCTCTTTACCTCTCTTCTCTTTATTATTTAAGCTTGGCACTTTGGCCTTATTTCTTTTCTTTTCTTTAGTGGCCACCACTCCCAAATCTTTGTGGGTACCATTTTTTTAAAGTCGGACGACCTTATTTCTTATTGGTTTTACTTGTTGCAGGTTGATCGAACGCCGAATGTTTTGCAGAAGTTCTCCCACCCCCTTACAACAAGCTTCCATGGCAGGTGGATAAAACGTTGAATGTGGTAGCATCCAAACCTCATGTCTCCTTACCACAAGATTTCGAAGCAGGTGGATCAGACTTCCGTAACAGGTTCATCAAACATCGATTGATTATGTAGAAGACTGTCGTCCCCTTAATATGGGAATTAGTAGTAGGTTGATCGAACATTGACTTTTCAGAGCCAAACCGCTCGTCTCCTTACTACGATTTTATTATTTTTCTTTCTTTTTATTTCTTTTTCTTTTTGGGATAGAGAGGGGGAACCTTAGACCGACAATCACACCCTAGGGAACCTAGTAAAAGATTTCCAGTACAATTTAAATGTTATAGACAAGGTCCTTCTGGAAAGAGGTAATTTTGAAGTCCAAGTACACAAATAAGAAAGAACACCTAACATGTTTCAACTTAAAGCGTGTTTCCTACTAAGCATGCTTGCTAATGTTATCCGACAAGTTTACACAAACACTGAGGAAACCCACAATCTGCACTAATCTCCTATGCAAATGATATAGACTCAATCCTAAAAACATGGAAAAATCTTTTTGGCTTTTTGAAACTTTTCGACTTTTTTTTAAAAAAAGTCATATTTATCTACAATGCAAAATGAGACTCAATCAAAGAAAACAAACAGGCAAACCATCATAAGCAAAAGGCCGTTCCTCTCCCAAACTTAAATCGCATGCAGTCTCTATGTGAATCTAAGCCCGGAGGGGGAAACCGAAAATAATGAAAAATGAAAATAAAATGCATATGTACAAAGGGCGAAGAAATGACCTCAATAATAGTAGGTTGTGGGGTCATACTCCTCGTCTGGGTCGAAAGAGGGGAAGTCGTTGCCGAGTCATAGATCGATGGTGCAGCTAAAGGCCTCCTCTAGCGCCTTTCATGTGCAGAGGGTCTCGGTGGAAGGGCTGCGGTCTCATGGCAGACTCTCTACTAAACTAGTAGAATGTCTAGAATAGACGATGGGCTCATCTGTACCACTAACATATGCTTCTTTTGCACATCCCGTTGAACCATAACTCCTCATAACCAAATCTGTCAGGCTCTTTATCTTATCCCCTAACTCACTGAACTTCTTCTTTGCTTTGCTCTTCGCTTTCTTCACATCAAAGACCATAGACTGGATGACCTTATCTTGAAATCGGATCCATCGAGCCATCCTACGGTTGTCCAAGATCACGTCTCGCATTGGACTAGGCTGCATGGGCACGACTAACGGCTCTGCATAATACCTAGCACTCCTATAAATAACACTAGGAGGATCCTAAGGGGGCTTGGGAACGGGATCAGCTGCTCCAACATGAATGGGCACGAGAGGGTGAAACCCGCGGGGGTTATATAATGCATTTCTGGGTGGAGTAAAAACTATTATCGCTGGAACGCTTAGGTCGGTGAGCTCTAGGTTAGACAAAAGGATGGACGACCCATCATCTTACCCCCTCTAAAAAGTGTAGGCAAATCGTCCTCCTACTTGACCAATCAAATATGAGGCTTTCTTTAGGTATATCAAATCTATAAACCTCGGTCCAACCGCCTCCTTGCCTAGTGTGACCTTCGCTAGCTTGAAAATCGGGGTAATCCAACCCACTATGCTGAACTTGGTCGTTTTTTCCTTTGTGGTCCAACCCCACTCCTGAGCTGCCAACTGTTGGCTAGTGAAAATATGCATCGGGCTCAATCTATTCTCCTCAATCCCGGGAAACAGGTCATGCTGACTCAGGTGCTCTCGTAGCAATGGTCCAACTTCCAATTGCAGGAATCTCATCTCGTTGGCAAGAATAGCCCATGTATCTCGTCTAGCAAAGAAAGAATGAGCTAGAATCTTCTGAATGTACCGAACAGTCGGGTTGCAAGAACTGGACGCTTTCGTCCTCGCCGCAGAGAACTCGTCGATCCCGAGACGAGTCGATATAAATTGTTGTCCTCATCAACCTGCTTGAAGTCATCCGCTTCATCTAGGGATAACCCATAAATTTGCGATATTTGAGCAAAGGTCACCGTGTATACCTTCCCGGGACTGTCCTGAAATGTTATATATCCACCCGCATACTCATTGAGCGACCCTCTAGAGTAATGTAGACCTCAAGAGTTGCAAGAAACTAACAAGTGGCCTCCTTATACGCCTTGTGACGCCATGTCATAACGTCTTCTATCATTGCCTCAAGCAGAATCTTCACATCGTCAAATATTCCAAGACGCTACATAGTGTTTCGATCAGGAAACAATGACCCGATAAAGTCTATCTTCATGAAGATCTTAACTAGTTATGGCATGGGTGGCCCTCCAAGCCATTTCTTTGTCTTTGCTCTCCTCTTGGATCTTACATTATATGTCCTTACATTCCCGAAAGGTTCTACATTTTCCCGCATATTCTTTATAGAAGTTGTCTCGTTCTTGCTCAACCTTCTTATTTCCCTAGTCGGATCTGATGTCAAAGTCTCTCCTAAACTCTAAACAATGTCCTCTCTGTGGACTTTTCTCACCTTAGTGTTTCCTTGTGCAGTGCCCTTTCCCTTGTTTGTGTGTGATGTCTCCTTTACCCGAACCATACCAAATCCTACAAAATGTAGGATCACACAAAGTTTGTTCATTCTAGGGTGAAAATCGTCAAATCAAGCATCTATGATCATGCAATCAAAATTCAGTTAATCCATATCAAGATCATAGCAACAATGACACACCAATCAAGCATACAAGGGTTTATTTCAAACATTTACACTCTCATATGCTATCAATTCTCAAGCAATTCGGTGATAATCCATAGGGTCAACTAACAAGAACTTCAAAACATTGCCAATTTCAATCCAAATATCAAGCTAGCCCTATTTGATAAACTCAATTGCATATAATCACAATCATAAAGTCAATACATCAATCCATGGATGTTGTTCGGGTGTCTCTCTGGAGGCTTCGATGGACCTCTCGCCAACTCTAGTTAACTTGCATGATCAATATAGTCTCATCCTCGGATTGTCTTCGGTTAGTCCCTTTTTTTTTGCTCGTCATTGTGCCTTCATTGGTATGTGATTGAGATGTCTTATATTGAAGAGGTTATTGTGACAATGTTATGGGGTTGAGCTACTTGGATTTAGCCGTAGTTATGGGTATGGTATGTTGTTGTCATATTAGTTTTGGACTCTTCTATTTCTTTTCTTCGCTTGCTCGACGGAGTTTCCAGAGTTATTGCTTGATCACTTTAGAATTAGCTTGCGTTTAGGTTGAGTTTTATTCATAATGGGGTACATTTCCCACCATGGAAACTATTATCGGGTTAAAACAAGATTCGTCTCCTACAGTGTTTTTGTAGTTGTCTTTTGGATCATGTCTATTGTTGGTTGTCGAATCAACTCGCTTGGACAGGTGGAAGAAGATCTACAAGTCTTAGGAGATTAAGACACTCTAAATAATTGGCTTAAGCTGTTTCGTTTCAACCCTACGTCTTCATCTTAACTCTTCGTCTATGTTAAGTATATGTCCTTGTTTATTAGGTTTATGCTTTGTAAGAACTTGTTAATATATATCAATTTCCTTTGAGTTAAAAAAAGAGTCAATACATCAATCCCAATTCCACAATTTCAATTTCATTGATCCCAACAATCCAATTTTTCATAAATCAAGCAAATACGATCAATTCAATCAAGGAAATCCACAAACAAGATTCTAAGCATAAATAACCCTAATCAACCTATATTCCTTTTGAATCATCAATTTCGACCTAGGTTAATAGCTAAATAGGAATATGGGTTTTTGTAAGATTAACCTTGATTGGTGATAAATAGGATTTTTAAGCTCTTCACTTTCGATTAATGAGAGACTAAACCCTATGACTATCAATGTAGTAAAGTAAGTTTATGACCCGGGGTTTTATCAAACCAAAGTCGGGGTTTGATCACGCACTAAATCTATGTCGAGATTACTAAGCCAAGGTCATTATAGATGGTTGTTTGTCACTAACAATATCTAATAGAAACAAAAGCAATAACTATTAAACAAGGAATTCAAACTAATTAAACACAAGGCAATGATTATGACTTAAGAGATTATAAAGAGGGACTAAGCAATTAGCTATGGCAATTGACTCGGGTGATTATGGTTTTAAACTAAACTACTCATTTCTAACAATTGATGCTAATCTTTAGTCTAAGGTCTATCTAAGAAAGATTAACCCAATCCCTTGGTGAAAATCCCTTTACTAATTGCAAGATTGAACAATCCCTTGACTAATCACACAATTAGCAAGCAATAAACTCTAGCCTATTCAACTACTAAGCAATCCTAGCACAATCCCTTGGTTATGCCTCACTTAGAATGCATTTGGTTCTTTCAAGCATTTTATCAAACACCTTCAGGGTATAAAATACCTAGCATCAAGATTAAGTTAGCTACTCCTAATCAATCCTTAAACTCACTAAATACATGAAGATAAATGGAAACTAAGCCCTAAACAACTTAATATAAACCCTAATCACCCTAATCTACCAAGTTATTCCCTTAAGAAAGGGAACTTGCAATAAACTTAAACCAAATCCTTACAATAATCCAAGATTCAACAAGAGAAATATTCAAAACAAAGAGCTAGAACCAAGAGCAGAAGTTCAAAGATAGAAGATAAAAGATGAGATAAAAGATTTCTTTGAGAATAGCAAATAAGAGAGTATTTATACTCTCTCCCACAAAACCCCAATAACCCTAAGATTCAGTCTCGCTGGCGCACATGGACCGGTCAGCCAGATCGGTCCGAGTCTAGATGTCGTTACTGGTATGAGTGGTCGTCTGATCTGAACCGGTCAGTGGTTGATCGATATGCAATCCGATATGAGCCTCGGGTAAGATAGATTGGAGAAAGGGAAAAAGGATCTTGGTCGATCCAACTTTTGCGGTAAGTGTACCGGTCTGGATATCAGTGAAGATAGACCGGTACATGCTGTGCGGATAGATGCCCGGTCTAGATCACGGGGTTGGTGATCGGTATACTCGGAGTCCGATTGCAAAAAGCTTTGTATGACACCAGTTCCTTATCAACGTAATGACATACGCTTTATGTGAGCATTTAGGCCTCACTCCCGCACCTACTACCGTAACACATTTAGCCAGCAACTCTGGAAGCTGTATACCACCTAACGTAATAGTCGCATGTGTTGCCATCCAGATCCAAAACTCCTGGGTCAACACCGACTTCTACGTCATTGAGTCGATGCCGAAAAGGAACGGAGTAGTTGTGTTGGGAAAGGAATTTCTTAAGGATGCAGGAGGATGCATAGACTTCAGCCATATTGGGCTTGTTTTGAATAGAGTCAGAAAGGATCGTCATAATAGAACGTATTTCCCGGTGTGTGTCGACACC
>OVAO01001904.1:0-13855 GCA_900406285.1 Biscutella auriculata
TGATGCAAATATGCAATCCTAAGGGACTCTAATGCATGCAAAAAGGATGGAAACATGAAAAATAATGATCCTAAAACTATGCAAAAACCATGCATATCACGTTGTTCCACAACTTGACAAAGCTCGTAGGATTCGTACCTGTCCTTTGCTTCTTGACTGAGAAAACACACTTTTCTCGGAGAGGAAGTGTGTGAATCCGAGTCGCTGGAGACTACATCAACCACCATAGCTTTCCCTTCTTAGTTAGCTTAGGAACAATGACACGAGCAATTTTTCTCGTAGAGACACTCGCTNCGGAGACTACATCAACCACCATAGCTTTCCCTTTCTGCTTCTTAGTTAGCTTAGGAACAATGACACGAGCAATTTTTCTCGTAGAGACACTCGCTGAGGCGTGAGCCACCTTTCGTTTGGACACACGCGTTGCACGCAGTTTAGATAAACAAGTGACGTTAGTCCAGTGGTAAAACACTTAGCATCACTGTTACCAGGTCGGGGCTTCGAGTCCCCGTGAGAGCATTTGCTCCTCTCATTTATGAGAGTTTGGGTTAGTGGGATATCCCATTTGTGGCCCACAAAAGTTGACAAAAAAAAAAGATAAGCAAGGTACATCAGTGGGCAAATCTGAAGGGTACTTCGCCGATTCCACACAACCATGTGACTGTCGCGCTAAGAGATCGTCAAAGGCCTCCCCTTTGTCTTGTGTCCGATCCTCCGGTTCTTTGCGAGCAACCGGTGAATCGATATCTTCTCGGGTTTTACCCGGTGATAGAGAAGGAAGTCTGACCCCAACAGCTCGTGATATGTCCCCCGCTGGAGATTGAGTGTCTGCCTCCACGTCATCCTTCTGGGTTTCAACAGCTGGGACTTGGTCCGATGTCTCTTCTCTTGGAACAACTGTCTTCACGAGATCCACCTCTTTCGCATGATCGTCTACCTCCTCGGAAGTTGCCATCTACTCGGAAATTAGAATAGGTGGTGAGATCGGAATAGATTCCGATGCAGCCTCCTCAACACGGGTGGTTCGCAAGTCAGAGCCTCTACTCTGGATTATCTCCAGTGCTGTGATTTCTTCTTCGATGTCCTCGATTTCGAAAATGTACACCAGTTTTTATTTCTTCGGGGTAGAGAGAAAAGAGATAGTGCGAAAGGAAAAGTTGAAAAGAAAGTCTCTTGACCTTTGAAAGTTGAGATGAAGATGAAAGGACTGTACAATTCTCTGACTTAAATAGAGAAACACGACACGCATAGATACATGCACACACTTTTGCCTCCTCGAGTTTCGCACAATCATAACGAGCCCACTAGACTAGAAACGGTTCACCAAAATAACTTCTAGATAATAATTAATTTTTTTTCTTAAAAAAAACTGACTATGGCTCACCCGGTGGTTCAACTAAACCCAATGCCGATCGCAATTTAGTATACCTTTGAAAATCTTGTGGTTTGGTGAAGATGTAAGCTAGTTGATCCTCAGTGCTCACATGCTCAACTTTCACCATCTTTTTATCGACCAGATCTCTAATAAAATGATGTTGTATGTCAATATGGTATGTTCTTGAGTGTTGTAAAAGATTTTTAGATATATCCAGCGCACTCTTATTATCATATTGTACCAGCATCTCTCCTGTAGCTAAGTTGTAGTCTTCAGCAGTTTGTTTCATCCACATGAGTTGCGTACAACAACTTCCTAGAGCAATGTATTTTACCTCAACTTTGGATAGAGAGATCGAATTCTGCTTTTTACTCATCCAAGCGACCAGATTATTTCCCATAAAGAAACAACCACCACTCGTACTTTTGCGACCATCAACACTTCCTGCCCTGTGGGCATCACAGAATCCAGCCAAGTTTGTGTTTGTGTCTTTTGAGTAAAACGACCCCAACTTTTCCGTTCCTTTGACATATTTGATGATCCTTCTGACAGCAAGCATATGTGATTGCTTAGGATTTGCTTGATATCTCGCACATATCCCTACGCTCAAACATAAGTCAGGCCTACTAGTTGTAAGATAAAGAAGACTACCAATCATACTTCGATACATATTTTGATCCACTGCTTCTCCAACATCATCCCTTGTTAACTTCGTTGTAGTACTCATTGGAGTTCTTGCTTCCTTGTTTGTCTCCACTCCAAATTTTTTAATTAAATTCTTTGCATATGTACTCTGTGATATATATATATATATATATATATATGCCATGATCTGTCTAGGTAATCTGAAAACCTAGAAAATATTTTAATTCACCAACCGTACTCATCTCAAATTCTTGTGTCATCTGCTGCACGAAAACTGTTGTACTAATGCATCATCTTGACTTTCGAAGATAATATCATCTACGTAGATTTGAACTACCATGATATTTCCTTGATTTCGTAGAATGAACAGTGTATTATCAATACTTACACGTTGCTCATACCATGCTCTTGGTGCATGTTTTAGACCATACAACGCCTTTTTAACTTGTACNTCGAAGATAATATCATCTACGTAGATTTGAACTACCATGATATTTCCTTGATTTCGTAGAATGAACAGTGTATTATCAATACTTACACGTTGATAGCCTTGCTCAAGAAAAAATGTAGTGAGTCGCTCATACCATGCTCTTGGTGCATGTTTTAGACCATACAACGCCTTTTTAACTTGTACACATAATCTTCCTTGTTAGGTTCCTCGAATCATTTGGGTTGTTCAACATATACTTCTTCTTTGAGAACACCGTTTAGAAAAGCACTTTTGACATCCATCTGATATAGTTTGATGTCAAACCAACATGCAACACTTAGCAAGAATCTCATAGCTTCAAGCCGTGCTACCGGGGCAAAAGTCTCATCAAAATCAACTCCTTTAATTTGTGAGTATCCCTATGCTACCAGTCGAGCTTTTTTCGTACAATAACACCAGTGTCTCCACACTTATTCTTGAATATCCATTTAGTACACATAATGTTTGTATCGGTAGGTCTCGGTACAAGTACCCATACGTCATGACAAATTGTTCAAGTTCCTCTTGTATTGCAATAACCCAGAATTCATCCTCAATAGCTTTAATATGATCTTTGGGTTCGATTTCAGAGACAAAGCATGCAAACCGAACCATGTCTCGAAAGTTTATTTCTACTCCTTGAGTGGTTCGCTTGTCATGTACTGTCCCAATAATTTTGTCAATTGGATGATCCCGATGGACTTTAATAGGTTGTTGACTCTCTATCACTTTCTCCTTTTCAATAGTCTCAATGTTTTCCTCTTCTGAATATTCCTTTACCTCTATTGTTTCTCTCTTTCTGTTTGATGAGTAATCATCAAACACTACATTGACCGATTCCATGATCATCATTGATCGATTGTTGTACAACTTGTACGCTGAGTTATTTCCTGAATATCCTAGAAACATGTCTTCATCACTCCTTGCATCAAATTTTCCCAAATGATCTTTGTCATTTAGGATATAGCATGTGCATCCGAACACATGAAAGTGATGAATATTCGGAGTTTTCCCTTCCAGAGTTCATATGGGGTTTTTGTAGTTTCCTTCCGAACATACACCCTGTTTATGATATAACATGTTGTATTTACTGCTTCTGCCAAGAACTTCAAAGGCACTCCATTTGCATGTATCATAGCTGGTGCCATGTCTTGTAACGTCCTATTTGTCCTTTCGACAACTCCATTTTGTTGTGGTGTTCTTGGTGCTGAGTACTGATGCGATATTCCTTGCGTCTCACATAATAGTTTCATAGTATCATTCTCAAATTCTCCACCATGATCACTCCTTATTTTCAGTATTCTCCCTTTTTCATTCATCAATTGCAGTGCCAGAATCAAAAAACTTTCGGCAGTATCTGATCTCTCTCTCAGAAAGCGTATCCACGAGTACCGTGAGAAATCATCTACAAACACAAAGACATATCGTTTGCCTCCTAAACTTTCAGTTTGCATAGGTTCCATTAAGTCCATATGGACGAGCTCCAATGGTGCCATAGACTGGACTTCACTTATCTTTGTGTGTTGCACTCGTACTTGCTTGCCTTCCTTACAAGCTCCACATGTTAATTCCTCAATATTACTAAACTTGGGTACTCCTTGAACAATATTCTGTTTTACCAGATGTACCATATTCCTGATATTTATATGTCCCATCTTCTGGTGTCAAATATTTAAGTCACTCTATGCATTGAGACAGTTTACTTCTTGACTCCATTTATAACAGTTATTAGCTCCACGTTTTCCTTCCAGAATGAGTCTATCATTTTGATCTATGACTTGACATGCAGATTTATCGAAATGTACTCTTATTCATTCATCACACAACTGACTTATACTTATTAGATTTGTTTTTAATCCTGTAACCCAGAAAACATTCTCCAGCATGGGCATGTTTTTTCCTCCATCACCAAATGTTACTGTTCCTCCATTCAATTCCTTGAAATTGGTCAAGTGTTCTGCATTCCCTGTGATATGTCTTAAACAACCAATGTCAAAGTACCACTCTTCGTTTAATCTCTCACTGNTAAAACATTCTCCAGCATGGGCATGTTTTTTCCTCCATCACCAAATGTTACTGTTCCTCCATTCAATTCCTTGAAATTGGTCAAGTGTTCTGCATTCCTTGTGATATGTCTTAAACAACCAATGTCAAAGTACCACTCTTCGTTTAATCTCTCACTGTTCGTTGAGCCCATGAAACAGACTACTTTTCTGTCATACAAATCTTTCTTCAATATCCAAGTTTTATTATAGTAAGCATTATCACGATACACTTCTGCTGCTCCAGTAATACCTTAACTTTATTGTTGAATTCATAGCACGAGTCACGTATGTGTCCCGTCTTTCCACAATGAAAACATTCAACTTTGTATGTCCCTCTCTTTAGTCTTTTCCAACCTGTCTTTTCTCGTCTTCGGTTGAGTTTTTCACCGTCAACTCGTCTGTTTCTCATATATGTGAGTCTCTGGCTTGATCCTCCATTCAACTTGAGTCTCCCCTTCTTCACACTTTCTGTGCTGTCACCAGCACTTTGTACTATACTATCCATTATTGCTCTTTCCTTTGAAGCGTATGTCACTCTTTCGATTTCTCTGTGTCTTTCAGCTGACAATTCCTTCTCTAAACCGCTGATCACTTTTAGTAATTCCTCACGATCTTCCTGGTTTTTTGTGACTCGTTGTGTCAAACCTGCAACCTCCTTGCGCAGATCACAATTTTCCTTAGTGACTTTCATGAATTCTTCACAGATCGATTTATATTCCTCAAGTAACTATTCATTCTCCTCAGTGTCACACTCTGCATTATCATCGTTTCTCAGTTTGTCAATAGTTCCGATAAAAGCTACAAAATTTGTCAGTTCTTCTTCTTCATCTTCTGTATCATCTTCTGAGCTTCCTACATTGATTCCAATCATGGATATTTCATTACGGGCTCTAGTAGTATTTGTAACACACATATTCTGATAATGTTCGTACCCTTTACATATGAAACACTGAGTTTCTCGAGTCTTGATAGTTGGGCATTCTCCTTTCATATGACCATACCCCTTGCATTTAAAACATTGAATATCATCTTTCTTATTTTTATCACGATCGGCAAACGTTCGTGTATTCCCCATTGGTTTTCGACCCCTTTCGAATTTCTTGAGTACTCTGTCGAATCTCTTAATAATTAGCGCAACTGCATCATCTTTTGTATCTGCACCTTCACCTGTTCCTTTATTTGTTTCTTTCGCACATAGTGCGATCCCTTTTACCTTTTTAGGTGGTCCTACCTCCATCTCATGCGTCTGTAACATTCCAACAACTTCTTCAAACTTCATCGTATCTGTCTCTAATGATACAGACAGTGTTGTTTTGTATGCGACAAACTTCGTTGGTAGACATATGAGTAATTTTTTCACCAGTTTTTTCTCCTTGTATTTTCTTTCCCAACACTTGTCCTTCACTTGTAATTGAACTGAGTTGAGCACTAAATTTAGCTATAGTCTCATGTTCCTCCATTCTGAGTGTCTCAAACTTCGAAGCTAACAGATCGATCCGCGATCATTTCACACTTGACGTTCCTTCGAACGTAGTTTGTAAAATATCCCATGTTTCTTTAGCCGGTTCACATCCCTGGATGAGTGGAACTGATTGTTTTCAACCCCATTAAAAATTGCTCCTAAAGGCTTCGAGTTAAACCTAGACGCTTTCTTTTCTTCGTCTGTCCAGTCTCCTTTAGCTTTTGGTGTAACAACCCTTACTACTTCAGTTGTTGGATCCTTCTAACCTTTCTCTACTGCAGTCCAAGCGTCTTCATCAATACTTTTGATGCTGGTTCGCATACGAACTTTCCAAAACCCATAGTTGCTAGGATCTAGCAACACTTGTTTCGAAAACATCATATTTGCGGTTTCCATGTCCCTGTCTGATCGCACCTGTTTGTGTTATAGATGCCCGCTCTGATACCAATTGAAATAACGCAATGTATAAGCGCAGAAACCTTTTAGTTTTATTAGATAATTTCTCAAACAAGTTTAATCAAACAATTAAACAACTCAAAGGAAAATCTAACTATTTTCCTAAACTCAACTTTGTATGTTGTCTCGAACAATCTCGACAACAATACAGACGATGATTTTGGCCTTAACACTATCCAGAACCGGTAACACTACTTAGTCTCCAAATCTCTGCTCGATCTCTCTAGAGGGCTTGTGCTCTATTTTCGATCGATGCGCTTCTCTGTCTTCATACTTCTCTTTATATAGACTCACAAGTTTTCCTTATCCACTTTAGAATAAGATTTCTTCCTTAGTTTATCTTCGCATATCTTTCTATTAAGATTTACTGTAATCTTCAATGTGGATAAGGTCGTATCTTTAGACATAATACGGTACAGTTTTATGACCGACTGTATAATGCTTCTTCAGTGGTTGTATCATGAGAATCTTTATTTGCTTAGATTCATCGCACGCACAAAACAAATATTAAGAATTAAGAAAAGATATATTATATCTCGACTTCATTCTATTCGGTTTTTTCGAAATCATTTTCTTTATATTTGATTTTGTAACCTCGATATCGGTTCAGATTACCAACATCTTACATATAAAACAATGGAAGAATCGATTTGAGGAAGTTCGATTTTCTTGGACACCAAGACAAGCCAACAAAGCAGTCGATATATTGACCCCAAAAAAACGCCTCCTATGAAGACCATCTCTCTAAATATCATTTTTATATCCCGCAAGTAATACAATCTTATAGCATGATAAAAAATCAAAGCCATAGAAGAATGATTTCTCTATTGTTCCACTCAGAAGACCAGACATTCAATATTTACATGTAGTTTACCCTAACTGTGACATTAGACAGTTTAAGACAAAAGTAAATTTAAAAACTCTATGTACAGATCACAACTCATCGTAATACACTCTGTATTCGTGTTCGACAATTATGATTAATAAAGCTTTCACAATTTTTTAAAAATCTTTTTGTTGGTTAGGCTGGTCAAGCACCTTTTTCTGTGATCAAGTTAACCTCTTCGTTTTTAATGACATTCAAATTCATATAAATGTCATATACTTTTCACTGCTATTCATATTTCATTGTTATCACGATATTTCGTCGAGCATGGGTTTTTAATGATGGAACATGTTTGATTTTTAATGTTGTAATTCATAATTATTAAAAAACCTAGTTTTGATAGCAGTAACATCGGTCATATATTTACTCCAGTGGCAATCTTATCTTATCTATCTTTCATAATTACTTTATAAATTGTTAATTATATGAACTAAGTTAAGATTCATGTCTAAATTTTATTGTTATTATCAAAAAATTTAATAAAAAATTTAAATTTTTGTGTTTTTTTTACAACATATTCCAAAACTTAACTTGTAGGTCATAATTTTTTTACTTTAAAAAAGTAGAAAAATTGTGGGTTTAACATGTGTCTTCTAATATTTCTCTTTTAATACATAAGAAGTTATTTAATATTTTTTTACTTAATTAAATGTATTTATTAGATTGTTGTTTTTTGTCAACATATTTTAAAATTTAACTTCTAGACCATAATTTTATTGGCTTTAAAACGTAAAAAATTGTGGGTTTGACATACGTCCTCTAGTGTTTCTCTTTTGATATATAAGAAGATAATTTCATATTTTATTGATAAACTTGAACTTTTTTAAAAATTTTGAATAAGTAAAATATTTATTTAAAATTTTAAAGAGTAAAATTTTACTAAGAATATTTAATAAGTATTGTTTGAGACACAAATAATAATCAATGAAAATTTTAAAATATATAATTGTTTGGTAAGTGGTTTAAGATATTAGTTTTAAGAAAAAAATTAGAAAATATATTTTTTAATAAATATGATAAGTAAAAAACTGAAATACATTTTTATTAAAAAGATTCGATAGTATACACTGTTTATTTGAGTAACTTAATTTTTTTAACAAAACTAAAAGAAGACTTTTGTAATTTTGAATAAGTTAAGTATTTATTTAAATTATATATAAAGAAAATTTAATCAAGAATATATTGTTTGGAAATACAAATAATAATAATTAACTAAAAAAGAAATAAATATTATTGTGTTTGACAACATATTTAAATTATAAAAAATTTAAATTACAAAATAAGTAGAAAATTGTGGACTTAACATATAATTTATAATATTTCTCTTTTAATATATAAGTGGATATGAAATGAAGTTAAAATAGATTAAACGGTTTTTTTTTATTTTATCAAAATTGTGATAGTAGAGACTAGGGTGTTGTTCGTTTGCTCATCTAGATTTTTCATCTGGGTGAAGCTACCAAATGATGTTCGTTTAGTGTCATTTAATGGCGCATCTAGATGGTCCATCTGGATGGACCATTTGGATGAGTTTTAAATTTAAGCAAAATTTAGAGATGCATCTATATGAGTTTTGAAGATGCATCTGGATGCATCTAGATACATCTCAAAAATTTATAATTTTTTGGAAAAACACATTTTGTGCCGGAAAATCAAGTTTTTTTCGGAAAACCATGTTTTACGTTGGAAAATCACGTTTTGTTTAGGAAAATCACATTTTTGTCGGAAAATCACGTTTTTGTCGGAAAATCACGTTTTGTCCTGAAAAAATTGTGTGTTTTCTCGGAAAAAGACGTTTTTTCCTGGAAAATCACATTTTGTCCCGGAAAATCACGTTTTCCCCATAAAATCATTTTTTTCCCCGGATAAACATTTTTGTCCCAGAAAATCAATTTTATCCCGAAATATCGCGTTTTCCACGGAAAACCACGTTTTTCTTCATAAACACAAACTGCAACCAACTTTATCGCCTGCAACCATAACTACTCAACTATCCCTCATCATTTTTTTTCTCTCCTGCAACCAATTTTATAAACACAAAACATTTATAAACAAGAAGTCATAATGTTCATCCGGGAAATATTACCAAGGAAATAGATTGATCTTCTCTAAAAATATAATCAGTCAAATAGGTAGATAAAATACAAACGAGCTTAGTTTCTAACGTATTTAAATAAATAATTTTTTATCTTTCTAAATATCTTTCTCTAGTGTTTTTCCTGGGTGTCGAAGGACATTATTTTATATTTCTAAACTTCTCAATCTAGTTTAGATCATACTTTTGAAAACCTGATATCTAAACCGAATTAGGGTGAACCTTGCTTCTCTTGTGGGTCCTTTGTTGACTTCGACCTAACTCGATGAATTCCTTATCGTTAAATTTAGATCAGACTTGAGGTGGTGTGTAGGCTATCACTAAATATGTGGAGATAGTTTCTCTTCAAAAATATATTTTAATTTAGCGTTCAATTTCCTTGGACATGGTAAGATATCTGTATATCTTTGTTTGTATACTAACAAATACGAGATATATCATTGTACATGCATGGCAATGGCTTGGAAAAGTGAAAAATCCAAAATAATAACTATTGATTCGGGCTCCATGCATGTGACTATGTGAGTACGTGTATATTTAATGAGAGGCAAATATTCGTGGACCACTAAGAGAAGAGGTCACGACGAACAATCACATGTGAGAAAAGACGTCAAATAGCAGTCTGTATTATTATCTCATGGTACTTAATATAGCTTTATGTTATTATCTCATTGTACTCAAGTTCCTGTCATTTCGCAATGGTTACGTACTTAGGTTATATTATTTCATGGAAGTTCCTCTCACTTTCCTTCCGTTACGTTAATATCTAATGAGGAAGGACTAGGTGGTTGTCTCTGTTAGAGAGGACTCTCTCGCTTGCTTCTAGAACAAGTCTCTTTCCTTTTATTCTATATGTGTATATCTAGTTGCTTTAATTATCTCTTTGTTAGTTGCATATATATGCAAATCCCTAAAGATCAATACAATTCAATTGATTATCATATTCAACATGGTATCGGAGTCTAAATAGGTTAAACCTATCATTTTTCTCTCACTCACTACAAAAAAAACAATCATGTTCCGACGGGTTATTTAAAAAAAATAATTTAAAAATGAATTCAAAATTCTTGTTGATATTTTAAAATTAAATCACATTAACCATCTAAAAATAATTATAATCTTCAATCTAATTAACAACCTAAATAATTACAATACTAATCAAACTAACAACTTAAAATAATTTCATCTTAAATCTCACTAACCGCCTAAAATAATTACAATCTTAAATCTAACTAACCACCTAAAATAATTACAATCTTAATCTAACTAACAACCTAAAATAATTACAATCTTAAATCTAACAAACCACCTAAAATATTACAGTATTAAATCTAACTAACCACCTAAAATAATAACAATTTTAAATCTAACTAACCACCTAAAATAATTACAATCTAAAATCTAACTAACCACCTAGAATAATTACAATCTTAAATCTAACTAACCACCTAAAATAATTACAATATTAAATCTAACTAACCACCTAAAATAATTACAATCTTAATCTAACTAACCACCTAAAATAATTACAATCTTAATCTAACTAACCACCTAAAATAATTACAATCTTAATCTAACTAACCACCTAAAATAATTACAATATTAACTCTTACTAACCACCTAAAATAATTACAATTTTAATCTAACTAACCACCTAAAATAATTACAATTTTAATCTACCTAACCACCTAAAATAATTACAATCTTAATCTAACTAACCACCTAAAATAATTACAATCTTAGATCTAACTAAACAAAATTTCTAAACTTTCCAAAAATTCCAAAATTTCTCAAAATTCACATAACAAATGCTCAAATACAATAGCAATCCGCCTAAAAACGAAACTTTTCATGTCCTAACTCCTAAATCGGATCCAAAACTCCTAAATCTAACAATCCTACAAAAATATCAAATTCTAATCGGTTGAAACTAAAGGTATAGGTTGCTTACATGTTTGGTTGCATGTTTTGGGGAGTTTCAGCGGCTAATAGCGGCGAACGGCGACGAATCGGCGAGAGAAAAAGCTTGGGCAATCGGAGTTTTTTGCAGAAATGGAGTTATCAGTTTGCTTTAATATTAAAAAGTTATGACGGGCCTGACCCGTCAGAAATTTTCAGAGTTGTCCGCCAAAAAATTTCATTACCCGCCTAATATTTCGTGAGTCGTCGGAAAATCCGTTAGTCACTACAAGAGAACACGGGATTACCCACTACAATATGCGTCGCTCAGCAGTGGCTCTTGTAGGTATTGCGACTCCTGAGCGACTCCAACAAACAGTGACTAATTTCGTGTTGCTAATATAATAAGTGGCTCAAGAGTCGCTATTTAGAGACCATAGAGCGACGGTAGGAATGTAGTTGCTCTCATGAGCGACTATTGACAGAGTCGGAAAAATATAACTGTGGCACCACAGTCGCTCCTGTTTGCAACTACTTTGAGACTAGTCAACACGGTTGCCAAACTTTGCAACTACGAAGCGACTCTAGGTTATCAACTCCTTTGCAACGCAAATGTTAGCAACTATTTAGCAACTCCATGTTTAGCCACCGTTTAGCAACTCCATATTAGCAACCCCTTTGCAACGCCTTTTTGAGCCACTGATTTGCAACTACACTATTAGCAACTCCGTTGCCACTTCACTAGGAGCCACCATTTTGCAACTGCGCTTTAGCCACCGTTTAGCAACTCTTTTTTAGCAACCCCTTTGCAACGCCAGTTTTAGCCACTGATTTGCAACTACTATATTAGCAACTCCATTGCCACTTAAATGGGAGCCACCATTTAGCCACTGCGGTTTAGCCACTGTTTTGCACCTGCTGTATTTGCAACGTTTTTGCAACGACGTTATTAGCCACGACATTGCAACGCCATCTGAGCCACTGAAGAGCGACGCTGCTATATACCAGATTTGTGAAATTTAATTATTATTTAGATAATTGTAATTTATATAATTATTAAATATAATAAATATTTTTAAAATTATTAAATAAAAAAATTCAAAACTATATTAAAAAAACAATAATTAAAGATTGGTTTTTAAGTTTGGGAAACGAGAAAAATGAATAGAAAAGCTACTGGGGGTCGGGGTTCAATCCATATAATCCCGTGGATTGTTGGTCAGAAGGAGCGGAGACTGGTGGCTGCAGCAAAGAAGGAGGAATGCTCGGGTGAGAGGTCTTGAGAAACTCTATCAATCGGGCCAGCTGGGTTTGAGTCGCTTGGTTCTCCCTCGTCAAACGGGCCTCAACCTCCTCACAATGCTCTTTCTCAGCGGAAAGCTCATCCATCGTCGAATGAAGCCGAGCTTGGATGGACTCGAAAGATTGCGAGCTAGATGAGGTGCCATGTGACCCACAGCCGTCTTTTCCTACAACCCGCTCCAGACTTCTGAGTCTGTAATGACAACCTCGGGTGTCCTGAATAGTAGACTAAAAAAAAGCAAACATATATTAGTTTGATATTTGATTTCTATATTATATACAAAAGACAATGTTTGGTAATTGCCTGAAAGAATGATTCGTTCCTCTGGGCAGGGGTAAGCTCTGGAGGGCGAGAGGTGCCATCTGATGCTTGCTCGGGATTGAGCTGACTAAGCTTCTCCTGACGTTTTTGCTCAAACACCTCGACAACATCCTTCGCCTTCATATCGACGAACGTACCATCTGGCCGTGTATGAGTCACCTTAAACACATCGGCGACAGATGCCTGTTTCCCAGTCTTACGCTCCATTAGAAGAAAAAATAAAGTAAATTAGATATTAAAATTTGCAATATAAATTATAATTTAAAACGAAAGAAGACTTACCAAATCTTGTGCATTGCGCAGATATGATTTTTTCCCCCCCCCCCAAATGTTTGTGGGGACTGAGACCATCTCGGTTGGAGTTTCGGGAGTTGNAAAGAAAAAATAAAGTAAATTAGATATTAAAATTTGCAATATAAATTATAATTTAAAACAAAAGAAGACTTACCAAATCTTGTGCATTGCGCAGATATGATTTTTGCCCCCCCCCCAAATGTTTGTGGGGACTGAGACCATCTCGGTTGGAGTTTCGGGAGTTGGCCGTATTGATGCTCCGCTCCCGAGCTTCTTGGGTGGCCAAGTGATTCGTCATTGATAATAGGATTTTAGCCCACTCTTTATTGTATTAAAGAGGGAACTAATACCACTATTATGATCAAATGTAATATAGTGGTTTTGGATACAAGTATCCGGGGAAATATCGAACCAATCTCGGAGTTTTGATTACACACAAATTCTATGGAGATCAATACCAAGTCTAGGAAGATAATAGTAGTTGTTTTGTCACTAAACAAGTCTATTGGAACTAACAAATTGTAACAAGAAAGTGAAGTCAACAAAAAGTCAACAAAATCGATAAAGAAGAAATATAAGGAGAAACTAAGCGGATGGATCGAGGT
>OVAO01001905.1:0-11836 GCA_900406285.1 Biscutella auriculata
AATTGTACAGGATGACGTTGAGGCTGAGATGAGAAGGCTTAAACTGGAGCTAAAACAAACGATGGACATGTACAGTACAGCTTGCAAGGAAGCTCTCACAGCAAAACAAAAGGTATACTTCCCGCGAAAATGAGTATTATGGCTTCAGTTTATATTAATGGATTCAAAAGTGAATTGTTGAACCTGCAGGCAACAAAGCTTGAACGCTGGAAGTTAGAAGAAGAACGGAAAATGGAAGTGGCAAAGCTTGCAGAGGAAGCTGCGGAGAAGGAAAAAGCAAAGTCCAAAGCAGCAATGGAAGAATCAAATCAGTCGGCAGAAGTCATTAACAGCCCCGGACCAACTCAAACTGAAAGTCAAACTTCTTCCCCAAAGTCGTGAGAGCTGAACGAAGACATGCATTCCAAACTCGAATCCATTTACTTAACTCACGCCTTCTTCCCTAATACTCCTTTGCAAAGATAGATGAATGGTGGTTCTATCACCGTGCTTCAGTTACCTCTAAAGTCTCAAAGTTTTGTTGTGATGAACAAATTGATCTGCACATAAGAAGAGACAAAGAGGATGCAAATGCCAACAGCAATTCATGTTCCAACGGAAGTTTACACTTAACCTGAAAAGGTATATATGCTCATGAAACGAGCAATTGAACTTGCATGCTTCATTTATAATGCATTAGAGTGTCTACCCTTGTAGAAAGTGTTCAAATTGTACAGAAGATTATAGTTAACTTACCATCTAGATTAGGATGGAGAAAATCCAAAGATGAAACCTTTGTTCCTGCAACTTCTCTAGCATAAAAGCAAATCCAAAGATGCAGTTGCAGGGAACAGAGAATACTCCACTTCCATAAACCATAAAATTAATGGATATTATTTATCATATCATTAACAAATGTGTTGTGATTTTACAACACTCTCCATCACGATTATTACTCTGATTACCAAAAAGAATATTCAATAGTCTCCATCAAAGCTAATGCTCTTCCCCATCCATGTAAGCTCATGAACCAATTGTAAATTATCCCAATGGCGTCACGTTGTGGATTATATTAGATTACCTCCGCAACTTCATCTCCTTCGTCTTCCTCATCTACTTTTGGCTGGATCCTCTTAGGTCTGCCACACTGTCTCACATTTTTGCCAGATAAGAGCTTCATTGCTTTCTCTAAAGTAACCTCATCTGGTTCCATGTTCTGCCAAGCACCAAGTAAACCTCAATAAAAATGACAACGCTTTGAACTAAAGCCATAAGTTGATGCAGACTCATAACATAGACAAAAATAGATCCTAACATATTGTGGATGCAGACCCACACCCCATGCCCCTAATCATACATAGTACGAAAATCTCCTAATAAATGTTCCACTTATTCAACCTGTATCATATTCTAAGGAGGTATCACATAAAGTACATAACTATACCTTTGGAACAGTCGCCATAGTGCGGCGATGTCGAACAGTAAATCCAGATTTACTAAGCTTCAAGACAACAGGCTGTCCATCTTCAGGGTGGGTTCCCTGGTTGGAAATCAGCATACCAAGTCGTGGACACTCAAATGTTGAAACAGCCCAACTAGAAATGCAATAACATTAACTTTTATATCAGCCTTACCAGTGTCACAGGATAGCGTAATAATTGGAGAGCACCTTCAAGCGTAATAGAGTTCACATCCTTTATCTGACAAATTAACGTTGCAAGACATTACTCAGTAAGAAAAGGCGAGCATTATATCGCTACGAAATTACTGGCACACATGCACAGTGAAATTTTATTCAGTATGCCTCCATTTATGTAAGAAGAGAAACATAGAGATAAAAAATTAATTGATAAAATTCCAACATACATGGGCTGCATTTGCTCGTTTTGGTAAGTGCCCTTTTTTATCCTCCCCGAGCTGTACATAATGCCCATAGGGACCAGACTTTAAAATAACCTGAACACGGAAAAGATTCAGCAATATATTTTTAAGACAGATTTTAACAGAAAAGGGTCAGAACAGCAGACCTTCTCACTGGTATTGGGATGAAGACCCAGCAATTTGGGCTCTTCTACGCAGGTATTCTTTGGAGGATCATCTTCATCTTCATCTTCTCCATAGAGTCTTTTAGCAACGAACCTGTATATGAACCACATACCTCAATTATAAAGTATATCAGTGACCATGTTAATAACTACCTGATGGAGAGATTCCACAGCCGGCAACTTACTTGCATGAAGGGTACTGATCACAAGCGATGAAATACCCCGAACCAAACTTACTTACTTTGAAACTTAAGGTGCCTTCCGAACAACTGAAACATGGAAAGAAACCCAATAAAGATCACCACACTGATTCAAGCTAAAAATATGTTTTTCTTATGAAGGCCTCCTCTGTTTATTACTCCACAATTGGAACCTAGCAGAATTGTGTACCAATACTAAACGTGAAAGTATCTTTAGCATGGGCTGCCTGATATGAAAGTACATGTGTTTTTTCAAAATTTAAATCAGATGCTATATCTTGAAATCGATTAGCATTTCTGGTTTTGATTGAGTGGGAGGGAAAATGGTATGCAGACCTCGGACATGTCCTACTGGGGTAAGGAAGGGAAGAAAATAGAAAGTCCTCATATCTTTTTTCCAACATTTTCTCCACCTGCAAATGTATGATTATGTAAGAAACTATGAAAAATGTTGTAGAAAGAAAGTACACTTCTAGAGTTCGTTCTTACAAGAAAGTACCTGATGGATTTGGACACTTTCAACACGTTTACAATACGCGCTGAATCGTGTCCAGTAGTCTCTTAGGAGACCTTTCCATTCAGTTACACCACCAGAAACGTTATCAAGCTGACAGGAAATCATCATAGGGAAAAGGGGAGAAAAATGAATATCTCATCATCTTGCAATATCGTAAAATATCTGTGGAATATGTAAAAATTGCTATAGTTGATAAAGAGTCGAGAGAAGAACGAACTAAATATCCACCTCAGTCTCCATATCAGCAGTAAAACTATAGTCTGTGACCTCAGTGAAGTAGTTGGTAAGAAAGGCTGAAACCTGGAAAGATAGTACATAGGTTAGAAAGATATGCTGCGATGGTAGCTTTACTAAATCATCATTTAGTGAGCTTGATTAATGAGGAAAATACCATCCTTCCACGGAAGTCCGGATATACTACTCGGCTCTTTAATGTTATGTACTTTCTATCCTGTGGAAAAAAAATAAAATAAAAGGTGCCATAATGCTGCCAGTCTATGCCTCACACGAAAGTAGGGGTATTGCTAATTTCAGAGGACCTTCAGCAAGAAACAGAAGCACTAGAAAAATGCCAACAGTTTCCTAACACGAGCACATACCTGTAAAACCCTAAATATAGATGCATAAGTCGAGGGTCTACCTATCCCGAGCTCCTCAAGTTTTTTAATCTGAAACACAAAAACACATGCTTAGCAAATCGTGTACTGTGAAACCTCACAGCAGAACAGGAAAAGACTAAGTCACCGTGACTGCAAATTCCAAAAAGAGCCTAGACTGATGGAAACATAGTTGCTATACCAGTGATCCCTCTGAAAAGCGTGGTGGGTGCTGAGTATGGTGCTGCTTGAGCTCCACTTCACCAATATTAAGCCGATCCCCATCCTGAAAAGAGTGTGAAAACCTAATATGGTCCAGTATTTCTGTTGGCAGAAAAAGTTGAAGACAGAAAGGAATGGCACCACAGTACAAAGCACAGCTAACAAAAAGTATGTGATAACCTTCAACAAATTGAGAGTTTCAAACATTTCCTCCCGCTCAGTAGTCTTCTCATCATCTTTGTTTTCGATTGCCTTAGTTTCAGGGTCCTACAACCACCAGGAGAAACACCAAAAACTGCTTTAGCACATGTCCAAAGGGAAGATGGATCACACATCAGGTGATGACAAACGAAAATTTCAAAATCTAGAATAGGAAAAAGAAGACAATAAACCTGCAGAAGACGATCACAGCAAAGAAAAGGAAAAAAATGACGAAAACTGCTCCTAGAGCCGAACTCTAGAGAACCATCAGCACAGGTGACGCATAAAAAGCCCACCTACTAATATAACTAACAAATAATCAAAGATAATAAGAATCAGTTGGTACCTCGTAAACGGCCCGGTATCCAAGAAATTCAACTTTTGAGCATGATGATCTGAAGAAAATCGATTGAGAGACACTTCCAATGTCAAGTTGTATCTGAGAAAGAAAAGAGTCAGGAAAAAGGGGGAAATATGTTGCATTTCAAAATATTAAATTTTGAACCATTAAAAAACTTTTTGATGGGAAAATTCAGTTACATGCTCTCTGTTTTTTTCTCCGTGATCAATAAGAACCTACTCGACACTAACATTATTTTAAGTGCGAAATAGGACATATTACTTGCGCAATGGAAGCAGGCTCCATCTGACATGCCACAGCTCTTGACCATATCAAAATATATAATTTTAGAGAATCCGCATCAAGCAGGCTAGCAATCATTGCTGCAAATGCATACAAAAGATGTTGAGAGTGACGACAAAAAATTGTATGGTAAAGTATTGACGATGACTAAAATAAATCCTCTAATCTTGAGTTGAAGTATTTACTTACACGGTAATCTACGTATATCGGTAGGTCTAATAGCTTCATGGGCCTCCTGAGCATTCTTAACCTTTTTAAAATATTTGCGAGGACTATCTGATGTAAAATTCTTCCCATACCTATAGATAATAAAGTAAATAGCTGCTAAAGTTTTCTCAGAGTGAAACAGACTTTTGGAGAATATCTTCAGAGATGCATTTATATTCTTACCTTTCGGCCACCAAGGACTGTATATCTTTGATGGCTTCATCAGCTATCTGATGGGAACAGAAACAAACAAAAAACGAATAAAAAATCAAGGGAATCCAAGTGAAGTTGAACACATATCAAGATGAAACAGTCAGAAAGTAATGCTTATGAAATTAAAACAAAAATGAATGCCCATAGCAGAAAATACATAAGTAAGAGACCACTCACATGTAAACCATCTGTCCGCATGTATGTTATAAGACCAGTTGATTTACCATCAGACACTTGAATACCCTCATATAGTTTTTGAGCAAGCTGCAAAGTACTTCTTCTCAATAAGAAATATGCACTCGTAAGTGAATAAAACAAAAAAGAAAAGGTGTCAGTTCTTTAACCTTCATGGTATATGCTGTTGAAAAATGTAATTTGTTAGCGGCATCTTGCTGAAGGGTTGATGTTATATATGGAGTTGGTGGATTTTTCCGAGTAGTGCTTTTTTTAGTGCCCTTCACTAGAAAACCTTCTGATCTGATCCTTTGCTCAATCTCCTGTGCCTCTGCTTCAGAGCTGATAGAAAGCTGATTTAGCTTTTTGGAATTTAAACTGGTCAAGTGAGCTGAAAAAGTGGCTGAATTATTTTTCCCTTGCACTTCAGCTTCTACAGTCCAGTACTCCTGAGGCTTAAATCCATCAATTTCACTTTCTCTATCACATATAAGAGCCAAAGCAGCAGACTGGACTCGCCCAGCTGACGGGCAACCCGGAAGTTTCCTCCAAAGTAGTGGTGAAATGTTAAATCCGATTAGATAATCAAGAGCACGCCGTGCGAGGTAAGCATGCACCAAGTCCCCGTCAATTTCTCGTGGGGATTGAAGTGCATTTTTTATTGCTGGTTCAGTTATCTCATGGAAAACAACCCTTGCTACAGTCATATTTTCATGTAAGGCACCCTGCTGCTGCAACATCTCTATGATGTGCCAGGCAATTGCCTCTCCTTCACGATCTGGATCCGATGCAAGAATCAGATTTTCAGCTCTGAGGAATAAGGTAAGCAGAATGAGATACAGAAACACAATAAGAAAAGCGATAGAAAAAAAGTAGATCATCATATGAAGCTTGAAGCAGTCATATATCTCAATAGCAAATACGGCACAATGACACACCCAGACATTATTCTAAGGTTAGGAATAGACGATAACAGTAACATCGGAAATAATGTAAGATGCCGTACCCATTTAATGCCACCTTTATGCTCTTAATATGCGTCCAGGCGGAAGATGGAACCTCCCAAACCATGCTAAAGTCATCATCTGGCCTCACTGAACCAGACCTTGAGGCCAGGTCCCTGATGTGACCATAACTTGGCAAAACCTCATACATGTCACCAAGATAACCCTGGATAATCCTTGCTTTTGTGATTGACTCAACCACAATAACAGATTTTCCACTCGGTGGATAAAGCGGTTTAGATGCATTTTGACCTCGATGTTCTATGCTGTTTTTCATGGGTTGAGGAACCTGCTTCTGTTTTGGCGTTTTGCTTGCTTTTGTGTACTTCGGATGCTGTTCTTCCAACTTGGAATTTGATGGACCAGAACTTTTGGGCCAATCTACAGTGGGATTTTTTGCCACCTCCTTCTGAGAACTGCACTGTTAGCTAAAATAAGCAAGGGTAAAACTATTTTGCTTCCAAAAATATCAAAAGTTTAATACCTTAGCAGATGAAGACTTCCGATTTCCAGAGCCAGAATGTTTTGCCTTGGGAACACTTTCTGAAATCTCTTCTACAGAGACCGCTTCCAAAAATGGTGTTGTTGAAGAAGATTCATCTTCAACTTTCTTGCTCCTTGGCCGCCATTTTGTTTTGGCGGTAGAGGCTTTCTTACCATTGGTAGCAAGTGAGGTTGCAGTTGACAGTTCTTCCTTGATGCCAGTGCTTACATCTCCAATAACTGGTTCACTAGAAGTCACCACTTCAGCTTCTAAGGAAGCCATGACCTTAGGCTTCCTCCAGTTCTTATTAGATTTCTTGGAACCTGATTTATTCCCACCAGCCTTTTCATTACCACCAACAATGATATCCTTATAAGGGACTTGAGAAGAATCTTTCCCAGCCGGCTCCTGTTTTGGTGCATTCCTTGCTTCTGTCGACTTCAAATGCTGATGGTCTGACTTCAAATTCGATGGAGCAGGACTTTTAGGCCTCTCCACAGTGGAATTTTTTGCCACCTCCTTCTGAGAACTGTATTGTTAGGTCAAATAAGCAAGAGTAAAACTATTATGTTCCCAAATATTTACAAGTTTAATACCTCAGCATTCGAATTTCCGGAGCCAGAACTTGTGGGCTTGGGAAGGCTTTTTAAACTCTCTTCTACAGAGATTGTCTCCAAAACTGGTACCGCTGAAGAAAATTTATCTTCTATTTTCTTTCTATTTGGCCGCCGTTTTGTTTTGGCAGTAGAGGTTTGCTTACCATTGCTGGCAGGTGAAGCTGCAGTTGATAATTCCACCTTGGTGACATTGCTAACATCTCCAATGACTGGTTCAGTAGAAGCCACAACTTGAGCTTCCGTGGAAGCCAAGACCTTGTGCTTCTTCCTTTTCTTATTAAATTTCTTGAAACCAAATTTATTTTCACCAGGCTTTTCATCTCCACCAACAATGCTATCCTTATTTCCAGTTTTAGGGACTTGAGAAAAATATCTATGCGTAAATGGCCTGAAACTATTTCCAAAGGACCTTGAACTCAAACTGCTCCAATGTGATGTATAACTAACGGAACCGAGAAGGCTCAGATGCGAAGGAAGTCCGCAAGCTAAGCTACATAAATTTGCATTTGCTCTTTTAAACTGAAGCAGGCAAACATTTCTATGCACTTTATCAACCCGAAGTAGCGGAGAGGAAGAGGAGGCAGAGAAATTCTGAATCCCCCTGCACTGCAACTGCAATTACAAAAAAAAAAAAGTAATCACCAAAATCTCAATTACAAACAATTTGAAGCTCAATGAAACAAATTCGTCTCCATTTCCTGCACTACTAGTTTAAAGATTTAGACATAGAGAAGAAAAAATGAATCTAGAGTCTAGTAATTCAGTTCAATGCAATACCATGCAGATAAAGAGTCGAAAGACAAACCTTAGCCATGAGAGGACGAAGTGACAGAACTGAAGTAGAAGAAGAAGAAGACTTAGCAGCCGCAAGTGATATGGTTCTTTGCATTGAGGATACTCTTTTTGAATCAAAAAGTTTCAAATCGTGCCGCGAATGCTTCCTTTGCTATTCATATATCCAGCAGAATAGGAAAGAGATATGCTGCTAACGACGGAGATGTCTGGTAAAGATTTTCTTCAAGGGTTTACTCTCTCTCTAAACAAGGGGTTTTTCTGCTTAGTTACTTATAAGTCGGGTCGGGTCTAGGTCAGGATCAATTAGATCCGGTCTGTTACCCGGTCAAACAAATAACGGGTCGGGTATATAGGTTTTTTGGCCCAAATAAAATATTCGGATCGTACCAGCAGAGTGATGTCTTCTTCTCCTAGGTATGGTGTCGTCTCGCTCTCTACAGTCTGACTTGCATATTCTCAAAGCTCTTCCTGAATAGGAATCGTGATATCAGCTGTTTGTGAGTTTCTGAATCGATGAACTCTTTAATTTACCTTGTTTCGATGATTTATTAGCTCCATTTTTTTCTCTTTGCGTAGATACTGAGAAATACTTGTTTCATCCGATTTCCAACACTTTTTGCTTTTGCATTCTTCCCAGGAACAGTAGCTGAATCTGTTGAGTTTAGCTATTTCCACCGTCTATAATGGATCGGAGGCAGCAAGATTATGCTGCGTCTTCTGGATTGCCGTTTCCTCCACAACAGCAATTCGGATTCCATCCGCAACATCCACAGTATCCATCGCCAATGAACGCGTCTGGTTTCATGCCTCCTCATCCTTCTATGCAGCAGTTCCCTTACCAGCATCCGATGCAGCAGCAGCAGCAACAACAACTTCCTCATCCTCCTCACCCTCAGATGTTTGGTCAACAGCAACCTCGGGCTTTCCTTCCCCATTTACCTCCACATCACCTTCCTTCGCCCTTCCCTGGACCGTATGATTCAGCTCCTCCTCCTCCTCCAGCTGATCCAGAGCTGCAGAAGCGAATTGATAAGCTTGTTGAGTATTCGGTTAAGAATGGTCCCGAGTTTGAGGTTATGTTGCGAGATAGGCAGAAGGATAACCCTGATTATTCGTTTCTGTTTGGGGGTGAAGGGCATGGTTATTACCGCTATAAGCAATTTCTCTCTATGCATCCTCCTGGTGGTCCATTTCCTTCTTCTTCTATGCCTATGATACATCACCCGCCAAATCCCATGATGAGTCCTTCAGTGAACAATGTTCCTGGTGCATTGGCTGTTCCGCCAATCCACCAACCTCCTTTCCCACCATTCCATGACCACCACCAGCTGCCACAACATCTTCCACAACCTCCTCCTTTCGCACCCCATGCTCGTCCTGATTTTGATCAGTCGATTCATACATTCCGAGGTCTCTCAGGTCCCCTCCCTGCTGATGTTGCAATGGAACTAAATAGTGTCTTGGCCAACCTTAATGGCACAAAAGAGTCTATCAAAAGTGCCAAGACTTGGTTCATGCAGAGATCTCCCTTTGCACCGGCTTTAGCAGAGGCACTTAGAGACAGGGTCTTTGCAATGGATGATTCTGGTAGACAGATGCACATAGTTTATCTAGCTAATGACATTCTTTTTGACAGGTATCTAAAACTATATCACTGATTACTGCTAACACAATTCCAGGGGTCTAGTTCTCTGAATCTGTATATTTTATCTTAATATGTATATTGTGCTTTCAAATTCTGGTTCATTTGACATATCTGTGTTGGACTGTTACGATGCTCCTGCCCTAATATTTTAGCATGTTTTCCACTGATTTTTTTGTTTGCTTAAACACAGTCTGCAACGGAGGAAAAACTTGCACGAATTGGACAACGAAGCCCTTGCTTTCAGGCCTGTTTTGAGTTCCTTGCTGGGGAGGATTTATCACTTTCCACAGAATAAGGAAGAAAACCAGTCACGTCTAGAGAATATTTTGAAGTTCTGGGCTTCTAAGGAGGTGTTTGATCAAGATACCATCTCCTCCCTCGAGAGAGAGATGAAAAGTGGACCACCTGCAAACACCTTCTCTCATTCACCCATTGTAGCAGCCAACTCCTTACAACATACAGGTAATAAAAACACAAGTCAACCTATGTAAGACGAATATATTTTTGTTTTGACCAGACACCAACAAGGTTTTCTGTTATCCACTAGCAGGAATGCTACAGCAGCCACCAAATAGTAATGTTCCTGGCACAATGAATTTAGAGCATTTGCCTAATCCAGTTGCACCCCAACAGTTCATCCCAAATGTGATGCCTCCTGGTGCTTTTCCAGGTTCCATACCGCTTAACCCTTCAGTTCCAACACCATCCCAACCACCTGCTGGTGAGAAGCCGCCTCCATATCCTCTCTTCCCTCCTGGTTTGATCCCTGGAATGGTTAGGAAGATGCAGATCGGTAGTGGTGTTCCTTACTCGTCGTTGAGCCCTCTTGATATCCCAACCGTCATACCACCTTCCGATACACCTAAATCTCAAGTGCTCGAGAGAGTATCCAAGTTCTTCAGAGAGATAGGCGAAGTGAACCCAAGTGAAGGTCCCATGGGTTCTGAATCGCAAGATGACTATGAGGATTATGAGCGGGATAGTCCACAACGCAAAGGAGGCGCCTGTATTCCTCCACCTCCTAATCTACAAGTGGATCCCGAGACAGGAACATATGCTGATGGAAGTACTGATAAAAAGAGCGGAACTGGGAGATTGGGGCTTGGTGCCACAGCAGATCCCAATGAACCAACTCAATATGATGATGTTTATACATCTTACAGGAAACACAGAAGTACGAATTATCACACAACCATGAGTGCAAGATCTGTAACCAGATGAGAACCACTTATGCAAAGATTCAGTTCAAGTTCTCATTTAGTTTGTTCAGAGTAAGGACAGAGTTGGGCTTCTTGTCTTGTAGTTGTTGTGACAAATGTGATCTTCTCAGCTTTGAAATAGACTTTTAACATTTATTCATTCCGTAATTTTTTGCTTAAACCAGAGTTTTTTAGAACATTCTCATAGTTGTGAAAAATGTGAACATGTTTAATCAGGGTTGATTATGAATTTCTGCCATTTTATACAAATCGCACTATACAAACCATTTGACATTGGCCATGGTTTGCTTTCCAGTATAATCTTTTATGTAATTTCATTGCAAAAAATATATCTTTTAGTTCCACCTTCGCCTATAGAGGCTGTTTGTGTTGTATGAATCATATTGATAACATGTCTCTTGCACAAGAGGAATGAGGCAATAACAATAAACATCCATCAAACTCTCTAAAAGTTGAAAATTGTGAGAGAAAATTTGCGACAATTATTCACTCAACAAAGCTTTGAAAGCAAAAGTTATTAAGGTGCAAGCCTTTGAGGGTCACGAGGGAATAGCGATGTTTTGCGAATGTTGTTTAGGGCACAGAAAAGCATGACAACACGCTCCAGCCCAACCCCAAATCCACCGTGTGGAGGTGCACCGTACCTGTAAACATCAAACCATGGCCACTTAGAGAACAAATCAGGAAGGAACCAAACTAGTCCAGTTCGTGATATACCTGAAGGAATCGATGTATGTGGATATTGTCTTGACATCGATGCCACATTCCCCTGCACGTTTCTCCAAGAATTCTGGGATGTGGACACGTTGAGCCCCTGATATGATCTCCTCACCTAAGACAGGACCCATAAATTTAGTATTGATTGTGTAGTAACATAATAGGTGGAAGATACATAAGCAAAAAGAACAATAACTCAAAGATGTACCTCTAATGAAGACATCAAAGGAGTTGCTGTAAAGAGGATTATCTGCACAAGGCATTGTGTAGAATGGCCGAACTGCCGATGGATAGCGATGCAATATGTAGAACTCAGTGTTGTACCTGTTTTCATTTTAGAAATTGACAAAACGTCAG
>OVAO01001906.1:0-13853 GCA_900406285.1 Biscutella auriculata
AATTAATTAGTAGAAATAAATTATGATAGAAAACCTTAAAAGAATATATAGTAATTATTTACCCAAGATAAAATGCTCATATTTGTAATATTTTTCGGTTGCAAGAACGTCGATAACACCCCGTTGCTCTTTCTCGTTCCTTTACCGACAGTCGGGTCATACCACTCACATTTAAAAAGTNTCCTTAAATTCACCATTCCCACGTATTGTAACTGGAGGATTTCTAAAATGTTCCCATAGAAATATGCTTCATCAGATGAATCTGCATAATTTTCTCCTTTAACGCATATTTTGTAGTCATATGTTTTCTTTCGATGTCCGTGACTTCGTGTATTGAACAAATACCCTCTCGTATAATATATAGACCACGCCATTGCCTTTTTCATGGGACCTTGAACTAACTCTTCAACCCAAATTGGGAACTGTTCGTTTGTCCCTCTTCTCGAAAACACCTATATTGTTTGCATATAATTGACATATAATTAATTAATTAATTTCTTATACATATAATATAGATATGAGTACGATAAAATATTATACTAAATACTTACATATGTTCTAACCCACGTCGGAAATTATGCGTCTCTTTTTGTTAAAACTTCATCTTCAGTTATACCCGTATACGTGAAACGAATCTGAGCTTCGAACATACTAAATATAAACAACAACGACATGAGTAATGTTATGCTCATTTATTTAATCTTATATATATACTATTCAGAACAACATAAAATACCTCTCTAGTGGCTGAAAGTAATCGCAATTACGCAAAACATATGCATGTGCACAATGATAATCTCTTTCATCAAACCATATCTCCTTTTATCTTCCACTCCCACGTCCTACCAGTCTGAAGATATCTGGTATATCAGGAACATGATAAATAGGGGCTTCACGTAGTGTTGTAAAAGAAGTATACTCCCGCGAAGACAGCAAGTTCGAGGGAAAAACCAAAGGAGGAATATCGCGAGACGAGACAACATTACAACGGGAAAAATGTGAGGTCATCTAAGGCAGTAGCCTACGTCGATAAAGGTAAGCTGCAGGCGGGAAGCCAGTCACCTCGCAAGGGTGACGACGTAAAGAGCATGTATGACCTCGAAACCTATTGCGACCATCATTAAAGGTATGGTCCCTCGACGCAAGATTGCCGGTATCTGAAGTTCAAGCTAATGAATCAGTGCGAGAAAGGTGGTGTTAAGGTAGATCGAGACAAGCGTAACAAGCAAAAGGGAGGCAGACCCCCGCGGAGAGACGATAATCAAAACAACAAACGAACAGTCCAGACCGAAGAGCGAGATCCGGAGAGGCCACCCCGAGAAGTGTGGCCAGAAAACAAAGGAGATCCCGATCAGCCAGGGAACAACGGGCCTAACGTCAGGCGGCAGATCAACGTGATAATGGGCGGAGTCTTCAATTGCAAAGACTCGGTGCGGCCAATCAAGGCCAGTGAGAGAAGAGTGACCTCGACCCATAGACAGCCTCGTCAGGTATCGAGCGAGATACCGATTACCTTTGATGAAGAGGATGCCAGCGCGTTGGATTTCCTGCACCAGGACTCGTTGGTGATCGAAATCAACATACGCAATTAGGACGTGTCAAGAGTCTTGATAGACACTGGGAGTTTGGTTTATCTCATGTTCATGGAAATGTTGGAGAGAATGGGAGTAGATCTGTCTGATGTGAAGCCGAATATCCACCCGTTAACTGGTTTCTCAGGAGAGACGGCGTTTACGATCGGAACAATCAAGTTGCTCGTAAGTGCAGGAGGGGTAATGAACATATGCCGATTTTATGTCATAGACAAGACGGCAATTTACAACGCTATTCTCGGAACACCGTGGCTCACCGCGATGAAGGTCGTCCCGTTAACCTATCATCAATGTGTAAAGTTTCTGAATCCGCAAGGAACGCAGACCATCCGAGGAAGTCAATCCGTATTGTGAGCGTGTTATGTCGATGAGCACAGGAAGAGAACGACTCCCGCCCAATAGCAATTACTGATCGGGGCAAGAGGGGTAATGAGCATATGCCGATTTTATGTCATCGACAAGACGGCAATTTACAACGCTATTCTCGGAACACCGTGGCTCACCGCGATGAAGGCCGTCCCGTTAACCTATCATCAATGTGTAAAGTTTCTGAATCCGCAAGGAACGCAGACCATCCGAGGAAGTCAATCCGTATTGTGAGCGTGTTATGTCGATGAGCACAGGAAGAGAACGACTCCCGCCCAATAGCAATTACTGATCGGGGCAAGAGGGAACAAGGCCCCTGAGAGAGGAGATCCAGAGATAAGCACCAACATCAAGATGATAGCAGTAGACGATTTGAACCTGGAAAGAGAGATCGAGATAGGTAAAGATCTGGATCAGGAAGTCAAGAAGGAATTAGTCAATTTCTTAAGAAGTAATCTAGGAGCTTTCGCATGGTCGACCAGCGACATGCTGATAACTAGTATTTTTATGGTCAGTTTAATATATGGTCTTTTTAGCAGTGCAAAGGTCGGGTATAATGTCGAACCAAATCAGGATGATGCAAGTTACCAGTAATACTCAATATGCTTATTTCAGGTCTAAGAGGAACGGACACTATCACTGAACGATCCTATATTGAACATGATTAGTGGTGTCGATTGTAATAAAGAAAAGTACTGAGAATGCAAACAAACAACGATGAAGAGCAATGATGATTAATCTCAAAGATAAAGATAAGCAGTTGATTAGGCGGTCGATTTCAGGCAATAAATCCTAAGTCTAAGTGATTAATTCCATCCAAAGGGTGATCTCAGATCTATAGTATTCCAAACTTGGCTAAACCGCTCTCGCGTGATTAACACCTATCTGAATGATGTTAACACCCGGAGACCGCATGTTAAACAAAAATCATATGCATGAAGATCCCTAGTACAACCATCCTAAAATCTATCAATTCAAGAATATAATTTCAGAATTGCAAAAGACATGAACAAAAGCCTATCTAACCCTCTCGGGCTTAGAAGTCTTCTTTAGATCAATGATTGGATTGGCCAAATCCAACCAAGGCTTAAGAGCATCTTATTGCATGAAGATACTTGTGATTCCAAGCCTTAATCACATAGATCTAGAACCTAAATACCCTAATCATGCCCAATCAACCACCTAAAAAGTGACTACTCACAACCCATGTGACTCGCTTAGCCAAAGAAATCAGGGCAGAAAGGATCCAAGCCTATTGTGACTCGCAACTCGTAACCAGTCAGTTCAATGGAGAGTACAAACCGAATAACGAAAGAATGGATGCTTAACTTAATGTGGTCAAACAATTAGCCGAGAGGTTCAAAGAGTTCCCCATCTCGAAGATTCCCCAAAGCGAGAACGCTTACGTCGACGCCCTCGCAGCATTGGCCTCTACCTCGGATCTCGATCTATGAAGAGTGATCCCGGTCGAAAGCATCGACAATTCGAGCATCGAGCTCCTGAAAGGAATTTACGTCATCTTCGAAGTAGAGAGTCGAGCAGAGCCGATGGTCACGAACGAAACCAATCCCGAGGAAGCGGTGGACTGGACAAAGGAGATCATCGACTATATAAGAGAAGAGAAAGTGTCCGAGAACAAATGGGAAGCTAGAAAGTTCAAAGCTAGAAGCGCCCGTTACACTATAGTCCGTGAAAAACTATTCCGATGGAGCTTATCGGGAATCTTGTTAAGATGCATCAGCGGCAACAAGACGATCGAGTAATCGAGGAAACTCACGAGGGAGCCGGAGGCAATCATTCCGGAGGACGAGCATTGGGTATCAGAGTAAAAAGGCAGGGCCATTACTAGCCAAAACTGCTGAAGGATTGCGTAAAGTACGCAGCCCGCTGCGAAAAGTGCCAGCGACACGCTTCAATTATCAACCTACCCTCTGAGATACTATCTACGGTAACTCAACCATATCTGTTCATGAAATGGGCAATGGACATAGTCGGTCCTCTACCAAGATCAAAGCAAAAGAAGTTTATGCTTGTCATGATCGACTATTTTTCGAAGTGGGTGGAGGTAGAGGCTTATGCCAACATCAAAGATTCGGACGTGGTAAGCTTCGTATGGAAAAAAAAAATTTGCAGGTACGGACTACCATACGAGATCGTTGCCGATAACAGATTGCAGTTCATTTTGGCAAAGTTTGAAAATTTTTGCTGTAAGTGGAAGATTAGACTGAAAAAATCCACACCACGCTACCCACAAGGAAATGGATAAGCCGAAGCTAGAAATAAGACTTTCATCAACGAGCTAAAGAAACGCTTAGATAGCAAAAAGGGGAAATGGGCAGAAGAGCTCGACGGAGTGTTCTGGTCACACCGAACGTTGCCGCGAATGGGCACCGGTAAGACACCATTATCCCTATCTCATGGCCTAGAAATGATGGCCCCGGCAGAGGTCAATGTCGACAGCCTCCAAAGAATGACTTTAATAGTCAACGAGAAACTCAACGCGATATGCTTACTGAGAATCATGACCTGATCAATGAACAACGCGGCCAAGCCCTCCTGAGATTACAAAACTACCAGCAATCCGCCGCACGCTACTATAACTAAAACGTAAGAGGGCGAAACTTCGATGTAGGAGACCTCGTACTCCGAAAAGTCTTTGCGAATACCGCAGAAGAGAAAGCAGGAAAGTTAGGAGCAAACTGAGAAGGACCCTACTCAGTCACCAGAGTTGTTAGACCATAAATCTATGAGCTCGCGACCACCGAGGTGGAAGCCGTCCTGAGGCCGTGGAACTCGGAAAATCTAAGGAGGTACAATTGCTAGAGGGAATCGCGAGGCGCAGACCCCTATTTCCCTTTACTTCGTCCTTTTCTTTTTCTTTAAAAAAAAAGAGAAAAATATATACTTGCCCCTATCGAGCTAAGTACTAGAAGTACATAAGATAAACTACGAATGGCTGGATCCCCTTACCAAGGGTTAGATAGGCAGCCCCCCTTTCACATGTGAAAGTCGGGGCACAACTATAACTTTAAATAAATATTAAATCGAGTTAGAGAAAAACTCATTTAATCAGTACAGAGCTAAAGCCGAGTGAGAGTCTCGCGAAAGCAAGCACAGGGTCAAGTAAAACCTTGAGGTCTAAATAAAAGACCGATTTTCCAACAAACTAATAAAAAGCTGAGGTCAAGCGGAACCTCGGCTTTTTGTTAGTGGTTTGGAAACTCGGTCTTTTCTTTAGACCTCAAGGTTTTACTCGACCTTGTGCTTGCTTTCGCGAGACTCTTACTCGGCTTTAGCTCTCTACTGATTAAATTAGTTTTTCTCTGACTCGATTTAATATTTATTTAAAGTTATAGATGTGCCCCTACTTTCACATGCGAAAGGTAAGGGGATCAAGCCATTCGTAGTTCATCTTATTTAGTTCTAGTACTTAGCCTGATAGGGGCGAGTATATATTTTTCTTTTCTCTTTAAAGAAAAAGAAAAGGACAAAGTAAAGGGAAACGGGGGTTTGCGCCTCGCGATTCCTTCTAACAATTGTACTTCCTTAGATTTGCTGAGTTCCACGGCCTTGGGACGGCTTCCACGTTCGTGGTCGCGAGCTCGTAGGCGCGTGGTCTAATAACTCTGGTGACTCAGTAAGGTCCTTCCCAGTTTGCTCCTAACTTTCTTGCTTTCTCTTCTACGGTATTCTCAAAGACTTTTCGGAGAACGAGGTCTCCTACATCGAAGCTTCGCCCTCTTACTTTTTTGTTACAGTAATCAGGTCAAGATTCTCAGTAAGCATTTTGTCGTTGAGTTTCTCGTTGACTGTTAAAGTCATTCTTCGGAGGCTGTCGACATTGACCTCTGCCGGGGCCATTGCTTCTAGGCCATGAGATAGGGAGAATGGTGTCTTACTGGTGCCTGTTCGCGGTGACATTCGTTGTGACCAGTGCACTTCATCGAGCTCTTCTGCCCATTTCCCCTTGCTATCTAGGCGCTTCTTTAGTCCGTCAATGATGGTCTTGTTTGTTGCTTCGGCTTGTCCGTTTACTTGTGGGTAACGTCGTGTGGATTTGTTCAGTCTAATCCTCCACTCACCGCAAAAATTTTCGAACTTCGGCGAATGAACTACGATCCGTTATCAGCAACGATCTCGTATGGTAGTCTGTGCCTGGAAATTATGTTTTTCCATATGAAGCTTACCACGTCCGAATATTTGATGTTGGCATAAGCCTCTACCTCTACCCACTTCGAAAAATAGTCGGTCATGACAAGCATAAACCTCTTTTGCTTCGATCTTGGGAGAGGACCTACTATGTCCATCGCCCATTTCATGAACGGATATGGTTGATTTACCTTAAATAGTATCTCAGATTGTAGGTTGATCATCGGGGCGTGTCGCTGGCATTTTTCGCAGCGGGCTGCGTACTTCACGCAATCCTTCAACAGTGTTGTCCAGTAATGGCCCTTTCTTTTTACGTTGATTGCAAATGCTCGTCCTCCGGAATGATTGCCTCTGATCCTTGGCTCGAGGATGAACCATCCGCGTGCAGGGTCCATTTTCCTTCCACTTCTTCTATTTTTCCTTCGCCGGGAGGGATCTCGATGATGAAGTCTGCTCGGACTTGGGCCTTAGCGTTGGTTCTAGCCTTGTATTCGATGTCGTACTCACTCAACTCTATTGCCCACTTGGTTAGCCGTCCCGATTGGTTTGGGATGTGCAAGACTGTTTGGATTGGTTGATTGGTAAGCACGACAACCAAATGAGATTTGAAGTATGGTCGCAACTTTCGAGCCGAAATGATTACTGCGAGCGCCAGCTTTTCTAGCGCTGGGTAGCGAGATTCGGCTTCGTTCAAGCTCTTACTGACATAGAAAATTGGTCTCTGCTCACCTCGACCCTCTCTAAAAAGCACCCCGCTGACGGCTGCTCCGGTTGTGGCGATATACAGAAATAGCATCTCACCTTCCTCAGGTTTTGCCAATATCAGAGGGGTCGACAGGTATTCCTTGAGTTGCTTGAATGTTGCCTAGCACTGCTCGGTCCACTCGAACTTTTTGTTTACCCAGAGGAGTTGATAAAACGGGAGACACTTGTCTGTCGACCTTGAAATAAATCGATTGAGAGCGGCGATCCTTCCTGTTAGACGTTGTACTTCCTTTGCGCTTCTGGGTGATGGTAGCGAGGTGACGGCCGTGATTTGCTTCGGGTTGGCTTCAATCCCTCGCTTTGTGACCACATACCCCAAGAACTCGTCGGATGTTACTGCAAACGTGCACTTCGCAGGATTGAGCTTCATGTTATACTTGTTCAGGATCTGGAAACATTCATTGAGGTGGGTGATATGGTCTGATGCTTTAGACGATTTGACGAGCATGTCGTCGATATATACTTCCATTGTTCTCCCGATCTCTTGCTCGAACATCTTGTTGACAAGGTGCTGATAGGTTGCTCCGCCGTTCTTCAATCAGAATGACATTACTTTGTAGCAATAGATTTTTCTGTCCATGATAAATGATGTCTTCTCGCGGTCGTCTGGGTTCATGAAGATTTGGTTGTATCCGGAGAACGCATCCATGAAGGAGAGGAGTTCGTTCCTCGTTGTTGGTTCTACCAAACGACCCACGTGCGGAAGCGGGAAGCTGTCCTTTGGGCATGCTTTATTGAGGTCCGTGAAGTCGATGCAGACTCCCACTTCCCATTCTTCTTTTTCACCATGACAGGATTTGCTAACAATTTGGGGTACTGCACCTCGCAGATTAACCCCACTTTAAGGAGTCTCACCACCGCGTTATTTACGGCATGGGCTTTCTCGTGACCCAGCTTTCGCTTCTTCTGTCTCGCTGGTTTGAACGTCGGATCAATGTTAAGCTCTTGGCATGCTACCTTAGGTTCGATCCCTGGCATGTCACTGGTCGACCATGCGAATGTTCCTAGATTGCTTCTTAGGAAATTGACTAACTCCTTCTCGACTTCCTGATCCAGATCTTTACTTATCCCGATCTCTCTTTTCGGGTTCGAATCGTTTATTGCTATCATCTTGATGTTGGTGCTTGTCAACGGATCTGCTCTCTCTGGGCCTTGTTCCCTCTTGCCCCGATCAGTAATTGCTATTGCGCAGGAGTCACTCTCTTCATGCGCTCATCGACATAACACACTCGCGATACAGATTGACTTCCTCGAATGGTTTGCGTTCCTTGCGGAGTCGAAAACACTACACACTGATGATAGGTTGACGGGACGGCCTTCATCGCGGTGAGCCACGGTGTTCCGAGAATAGCGTTGTAGATTGTCGGTTTGTCGATGACATATAATCGGCATATGCTCATTACCCCTCCTACGCTTACGGGCAACTTGATTGTTCCGATTGTAATCGTCGTCTCTCCCGAGAAACCGGTCAACGGGTGGATATTTGGCTTCACCTCAGACAAATCTACTCTCATTCTCTCCAACGTTTCCTTGAACATGAGATCGACCAAACTCCCAGTGTTTGTCAAGATTCTTGACACGTCGCAATTGCGTATGTTGATTTCGATCACCAACGGGTCCTGTTGCGAAAAAACGTGTTGGCATTCTCTTCATCAAAGGTGATCGTTATATCGCTCGATACCTAACGAGGCTGCCTAGGGGTCGAGGTTGCTTTTCTCTCGTTGGCCTTGATTACTTGCACTGAATCTTTGCAATTGAAGACCCCGCCCATTATCACATTGATCTGCCGCCTGATTTAGCCCCTTCGTTCCCTGGTTGATCAAGATCTCATTCCTTTTCCGGCCGCGCTTCTCGGGGTGGCCTCTCTGGACCTCGCTCTTCTGTCTGGATTCTTCGTTCGTTGTTTTGATTATCGTCTCTCCGTGGGGGGTCCACCTCCCTTTCGTTTGTTGCGCTCATCTCGATCTACCTTGGCACCACCTTTCTCGTACTGTATCATCAGCTGGAACTTCAGATACCGGCAATCTTGCGTCTAGTGGCCATACCTTTGATAATGGTCGCAATAGTCTTCGGGATCATATGTGCCCTTTACGTCGTCACCCTTGCGAGGTGACTGGTTTCCCGCCTGCTGCTTACCCTTATCGACGTAGGCTACTGACTTAGATGACCTCGCATCTTTCCCGTTGTAATCTTGTCTCGTCTCGCGATATTCCTCCTTTGGGTTTTCCCTCGAACTTGGTACCTTTGCGAAAGTATACTTCTTTTCCAACGTTGCACACTCTTCGTCTGCTTCTACGAAACGATTCGTGTGATGCATGGCGTCATCCAGCGTTGCCGACTGATTAATCAGGAGATCGTCACGGAACTTTGACTTGTACCGAATGGCATTTCGCAGGGCCGCTGTGACCGTGTCGTCCGCTATGGTCACACTAGATATTATTTCCTTGAAATGGCCAAGGAACTTGCGGAGTGGCTCGTCCGCTTTCTGAGACAGGGTCCACAGATTGGTGTTCGACGCGCTCTTCTGGATGTACATAGAGTAGTGCTTCATGAATGAGGTTGTCAAGGTTCAGAAGTTGTCTATAGTGTTGGCTTCGAGCCTGGAGAACCAACTGTGCGCTGCTCCACTGAGATTTTCCACGAAGAGTTGAGAGTACCCAACATCTCGCTCTTCTGGAGCGAAGTGAGATCTTCCCATTGTGATGGTGAACGTTGTCATAAAGTTCCTAGGGTCCGTTGTTCTTTCGTAGATCGGACATCTGATTTTTCCGTCGTGGAGGAATCTAACGCTCGTGATGTTGCTGGTGAATGAGGTTCTCTGGGTCTTCTCTAAGACTCGCTCGATCTCGGGAGCTGAGCTCGTCGCTCGAGGGACTTGAGATGTCATCTCGACGATTTTCTCTTTCATTATTTCTATTTCGAGGTCCCTACTATTCGCAATCTCTTCGCGGACTGCCGGTGGCGGGCAGGGGTTTTGTTGGATCTCGGTTCGACCCTTTGCACGGTTGCCTCCTGGCGAGTCGAGATGTTTTGCCCAGTTCGGGACACGGGAAACTCAACGTAGAGATTTTGGCATAGATCGCAAGCCTGAGGAGTTCGATCTTCAGTCGCTTGGTCAGAGATCTGACGCCAAAGGCTATGTTGCTCTCGGATTATGCTCTCGATGAGCTTGCTTTTCTTCTGACTCTCAAGCTCTCTATGATCCATGCGCTCGATAAGCATTTTCATCATATCGGTTTGGTCGTAGCGCAAATCTTTCGACGGATCACTACTTCCGCTCCCCGGTGGCAGGGTTCCGAGATCTGTCAGCTCTTGGGGCTGCTGCTCGTCTTATCTATCGATGATAGGTTCGGCTATCACTATCTCTTTGACCATTGTTCAGATCTGAACCGTTTTTGGCTTCGCTGGTAGGTTACTGATAAACAGAAATTTTGGGGGGGTTTGGTGATTTATCAATGAAGTATGGGTAAGATGGGTTATCGAATTGTCGAACAAACTCGGGGGTAATTAACTCACAAGTCCTGTGATGGATTTTACTAAGTCTAGGTAAGCATATAGGGATTTTGTTCTGTCACTAACAAATCCTAAGCAAACAAATAAAATAAAACAAATGAAAAATCAGAAATGAAAGCAAACTTATGGATTAGGGAAAATCGATATCGGTAGAACTTTTCATGCTAGATTGGTTTACTAACTACCCTTGGTTTATTCTATGTCTAGGAATCTCTAAAATAGACTAACTCACTCTCGTGATGGAAGCCCCTTTTCTAATCCTACCATTACACAAATCTCTTGGCAATGAAGCATGACTAGAAAGCATGAAACAAAATTTCATACAACAATTAGCCAATAACTTAAACAATCTCTTGGAAAGAATTGACTAACAACTTATTCACTTGTTCGGGAATTCTATCAAGCACCTTTCAGGTGATAAATCTCCTAGGGATCTATATTAGGTTAGCTACTCCTATTCTAGCATTACGCGCATGAATAAATTGAGAATACTATTTCTAATATAGTTCTAAACCATTCTAGCAATCAAAATCTACCGATCTAACCCCTAATCCATAAGTTTATGAAACTACTCACAAGTCATGCCTAAAAACACTTAGAGAGTTTTTGGGCATGATTTCTGAGAGGGATTGAGATTAGAAACAAAGAATCAACACAAGAACAACAAGAGCAATCATATAAAATAGAATTGCATAAATAAAAAGTACCAAAAGTTTCTCTCACAAATGAGATCTAAAACTTCAAAACTTAAGAAAAATGGGAGAAAAAACGTTCTTAGGGTTTTTGGGGTTGAGTCTTTATATAAGAGACCAAGACCGGCGTTCCTCTTCCAATGCTCGATGTTTGAGCTTCGTCGGTCAGTGCAGACCAGCGCACTTGACCAGCGCTCCTCGTCCAGAGCTCGCCGCTCGAGCTTCGCCGGTCAGTGCTCATCGGCAGGCCTGACCGGCGGTCTTCCTCCAGGTCTCGTTGTTTGATGTCCCACGATCTGGCTTGATCGGCGTGACTGGAAATGCCGAGACTTAGTCGCTTTTGCTTGTTTTTGCTCCGTATTTGCTCGGTTCCTCTTCTTTGCTTCCTCTGCACCTGGAATGATGAAAAACATGCAAATGCAACCTAGAGATTCTAAAATGCATCCTACACTAGTGAAAAATGAATGAAAATCGAGGGGTAAAACCGGTAAAATTCACACTCATCAGTTACTCCGTGACTTTTGTTTATCCCGTGGTACTTCGAGGTTTTTGTCCTTCAGGACGAAGTATTGTCCCCTCAGATGGCGCCAAATGTTGAATCCAGAAATAATCACAACGACAATAAGATCAAATCCGAGTGTTAATCCGTTAGAACATGGGTGAAATATGAGATTTAGTATAAACTAAAAGCAGAAAGAAAATGCTCAAAGTAAATACTTGAACATAAAGGACTTGTATATAAATATGTTAGAAATGATTAGGTTAGACGAGTTCGTTAAACGAGGTGTTAGTGTCGAAATGAAGTGCGAAGTAAGAAAGTGCGAGCTAAGTTAAGCAGAAAGTAAATAAGACGGAGATTTCCCTCTTAAGGGGAGCCAAGTTGATCGACGTTTATATCACAATCGTTTGCGAGGTCACGAGCTAAGTTTGACTCTTTGGTCGAGCTCGGATCACGAGATCGGATTACAAGCGAGGTCGATGATGACCCTTGGATTACACTCTTGAGTTTGTATTCTCTCTCTCTACTATAGCGAACTCAATCACTTTTTCTTCTTTCTTTTCTCTGTACAACATTGTTCCTTATTTATAGTGAACAGTGTCCGGCTTGCTATTTACACTTTCGAATCGGGAATCTTATTCTTATGGTCCTCGTCTTCCTTCGGGCCTTCGATCGTTGCATCCTTCTTAGTCAGCTTTGATTCATGGGCCGACAATTACCTAGAATATAGATGCACATGTAACTTTAGGTTATCATGATTCATGATCTCTAGAAGGATTTATATGCATATAAACGGATCTTCATGTTATAAATTATTATAATAATGTATAAATATGTGTTTATAAGTGTTTATAGATGAAAGCAATTTTGGAGATTTCCTCCCTTCTTATGGGAGATGATTTGAAAGAAAATGATGAGCTTATAATTGTATGAGTTTTGTATTTGATTGATGTTGTATTACAAATGATAGATCTCTATCCTATTTATATGGGAATAAACCAAATGAGAAAGAGACACCTTATCACTTAGGTGTTTGATGAAAAACTAAGATTAGTGTAATTACAAATGACTCATATAACTTTCTCTCATGCAAGAAGACACATCAAAAGACATGTGTTGATGAGAGTGATGAATACTCATCCTTTTTTCTTAACACTGCCCCTTGAGTATTCATCACTAAAGATGCGTCGTCCACTGCCTCGTTAAAAACCTTATTACGGAAAAACCCTTTGGGATAAAACCCGTAATAAGGGAAAAGAGTGCAGTGGTGTTATCTCCCCCCTGAAATAAACAATCTTCATTTCTTCCTCAAAAGTCACGAAGATGACACATTTCAATACTTCAAATATGGTTTCTAAACGTTGAAGTAGATACAGCTTTTGTGAATAGATCAGCTGTGTTTTCACTTGAGCGGATATATTGCACGTATATGTCCTTGCTTTTCTCGAGCTCTGGAATGTATGTGAAGCACCTTGGTGGAATGTGCTTTGTCTAATCACTCTTGATATAACCTTCTTTGAGTTAGGCAATACAAGCGGCATTATCTTCGAATTATATTGTTTGCTTCTTATTGATACCAATACCACNTGTATATGTCCTTGCTTTTCTCGAGCTCTGGAATGTATGTGAAGAACCTTGGTGGAATGTGCATTGTCTGATCACTCTTGATATAACCTTCTTTGAGTTAGGCGATACAAGCGGCATTATCTTCGAATTATATTGTTTGCTTCTTATTGATACCAATACCACTTGCTTCTTGGATTCGATGAATCCATGACCAAAGTTTGTTTTCACGAACGCCACAAAATTGCAAACCCGCCAAATGTGAAAACATAATCGGTTTCAAACTTTATGTGGATCTGATATACCATGCATCTGCAAAGCCAACTAGACAAAAAACAAAGTTTATGCAGTAAAATGATTCTAAATCAATTGTACCTTGTTGACAAATTGTATCCTGCAAGTAGGTTAGTAAAAACTATATTCGACCTAGTACAATTTGTAGGATACATTAGTGCACTAATTGTTTTCATATAAGGTACTTCAAGACCAAAAAGTTCTTCATTATCCTCACAAGGCAGAAATGGATCCTTACTAATATCGAGTGATCGATAAATCATTAGTGTACTCAAACGAGTTTTCTTTAACCATATTAAAATGAGAATGCACCATTTTGGTGNTATATCGAGTGATCTATAAATCATCAGTGTACTCAAACGTGTTTTCTTTAACCATATTAAAATGAGAATGCACCATTTTGGTGTAATTTGATTGATG
>OVAO01001907.1:0-13852 GCA_900406285.1 Biscutella auriculata
GTGTTTATTATATAAATTATATTAAAAAAAAAAAAAAGAGAGAAGAAGATTTCGATTAATTTGCTTGCTAGACATTCCAAAACTTGGTCTTATAAGTCTTGAGAAACTATCTTTATGGATATAAGATTCTCAAACAGGAGAAGTTAAGAATGTTTCTAAGCTGATTATTACTATAATCTTGTTGAATTATCATACTGGATTTCTCAGGCTGTTTCTTAGTTTCAAGAACTGTAACAAATTCTGTACAGTGTCTATAGATGACTTGAAGAACCTTAAAATATTGAGACTGAGTTTTTGTAGTAGTCTTGTTAAAATTTTCAAATATTAATTTACTTAGTATAGATTAATTAATCTATTATTCAAATTGTTAACAAATAATTTATGTTTATAAAATTAAATAATTTTAAATATTATTTGAACTATATGATTTATATTTATTGTAAAAAATATCCACCGAAAATAATAAATAATAAAAATGTTTAAATCTGTAAACGTAATATTTCATAAACTTATTAAAATGTTTTTAATATAATAGATCCAGAAAAGGTGAACCGAAACAATATTCTTTTAGGATATTATTGGTTTTTAATTATTAAATATTTAAAAAAATCGTTGAATATCATTTCTTAAAAATCGAATATTTATTTAAATTGTTTAAATATAGATTTTATTATATTACGTGATTATGAGTAATTTAATTTTAAATTTTAATATCAATTTTTTTAATATAATAAACTATTAATTCAAAGGTGAGTAGAAAAAATATTCTTGTAAGATATTTAATGATTTTAATTCTTAAATATTAAAATACGTTAAATATCTTGATATTAAATTATTAAAATGAAATATATAATTAATTACTAAATTATTATAACAAATTATATGTCTAATCAAAATGGTTCAAACATTTTAACAAAATACACGAATTCTTACATTACATATACGTATGTAAACAGATATGTGTCGAGACTTTGCATTGGTTACTCAAGTTCTTGAAATTGGATAAAACTCAATATTAAATTATAAAATATTTTGGTTGTACGTATTTTAAATTATAAATATTATAATATATAGTTTTTAGGTTATACATAGTTTATATTTTGATTTGAAAATTATATAGAAATACTTATTAAAATCTAATTAAATAAAACATTTTTTAAAAATTGATATTAGTTAACGAATGTTGTTAAGATGGTATTAGTTTTAAAATATGGTTAAATTTGTGAAAATTTATAATGTAATAAATTATAGATTTTTAAATATTATTTTATTTACTATATATAAATTATACTTATTATTAATTGTTAACATATAATTTATGTTTTAAAATTTAATATGTTTTAAAATATTATTTGAACTACGATGATTTGTATCTTAATGTAATAAAAAATATCGAATGAAAATAATAAATAATAAAATTGATTAAATTTGTAATCGTAATATTTCTTTGAAATTATTAAATCCTAAAAAAATAAATCTCTAAGAATATTTATATTAGGAATATTTTTGGAAAAACGCGATATATTATTATAGAGAAATAATATTATAAAATTATTAAATCATAAAAATTTAAATAACAAATAATATTATTCTAATGATATTTTTTAAGAATTGTGATATATTATTATAAAGAAATAATATTACCGTAACAAAATATATTTCTAGTTATCGTAAGGAATTGTCCATTATAACTTATTTTTGATATATTTATTATGTTTTGATATAATAAATGTAAACATAATAAAGAATATAATAATGCAATATTTTTAATCAAAGTCTTAAAATTCTACAGAATAAAAAGATATTTATACTCTTGTATTCATAAACTGATTTATGGGTTTCACTTTGTTATTTAAGTTGGAAATTAATTCATATATTTCTCGTATTCGGTGAAAAGTACATTTTAGATTAATCCTCTCTAACAAATATTAATTATCTGGTGAAAAGCTACATCTTAGATTAATCCTCCTAAACAAAAATTATTTAATTAATAAGAAAACAAAAGACACTAAAAAGTTGAATAGAAAAAGTTTTGACCCATTATAACGATTTAACGTTAAATTTAATTGTGTAAATTATGTACAAAAACATTATAACAAAAGTTAGATAAAATGATTTTGGGATACATATTTATGAAATTGAAATCATGATTAAATATCATAATAACATGTATATTATAATTCTACAAATAATTATGGTTGGCGAGACATCGATTATTGTTATTGGGGTTGTTCTTGATCTTGTTGATTTAGTGAAAATTACATTAACTTCAAAAGATTTAGTTGCAATCTCAGACGCTTAGCTTCAATATTAATGTAAGTGGTAAGTAATTTCTTCATGTTTTCCAACTCTTCTTTAAGAAATGTGATTAAAACGACGAAACTATGAATAGGGTTACAAATTCTAACTTCCACATTAAAATAAAGGCAATTTTTCTGTAATTTCACTTTAGTCTTAAGAACCTATTCAAATTACTTACCCCAAAAATCTTTTAAAGGCATTCAAATTTTTGTAGTTGCTCAGGTGGAATAAGTGGCGCTAATACATGATTGTGTGTTGTCATTATCTGAGGTTATATCTTCTTCTTCTTTTGATGAGAGTAATCAAGAAGACAAAATATCTAATTTCCTTACATGTTTGGTATGAAGTGGTGTTTTCTTAACTTGATATGTGACACTCATTTCTTATAAAAAAACATATAATTATGTCATTGATATTAAAAAATTTAATATAATTTTAATGTGATATAATAGTTAAATGTATAATTATCTAGATCATAGGTTATGAGTTTGAACTCCTTTGTCTCAATTTTATTTATTTTGGTATTTTATCAAAACAATATAGTTTTGCGGATTGATTACAACTTGATGAACTTATTTGTAATTTATGTGTATGATGTAATTGCAAAAAAAGTTCATAACTTTTTGTAGTAAAATCTATAAAAAATCATTATTCTACAAAAATATTTAAATACTAAACACAAGGAAATGAAATTTATTATTTATTCTTTATATAAATAAATAATATTAGAAGTATTCAGTTTAAGACAAATAGAACAGTAAATTTTAAATTGCACATGAAATAGAACTTATGAGGAAAATATTGATTTTCTTTTGTGTTTTGTTGTATGAATAATATTGTGAAGTTATATAGAATTCAAACCACATAAAAGAGATGAAAAATAAAAAATAGAAAAAAATTATATGAAAATAAAAAACTAGATAGAATTATAATATAATAAATGAAATGTATGTGAAAAATACAAACTTTAAATGAAAATTGAGAAATTTAGAAATAATTATAAGATTTGAAATTAGATAATAGATGTGAGATAAAGAAAATATATAATCATACAAATATATAATAGATTATTATGGTCATTTACATAAAATAAGAGGTAATAAAATAAATTTAAATGCTCGATGTGAGAACAAATAAAATAGATATTCAAACATAATATGCAAAATAACTTATAATAATCATAAAAACTAAAATTGATAAAATAAGATATAAAATAGTCACTTAAAGGTTCAATAAAACATTTTATATAATAAAGGTGATATAAAACTACCCTCGCGCTGAAACGGATTCTCTCCTAGTATATACAATAACAAACTCACTAATTTAATTTATAAAATTTCAATAATTTTTTTATACAATCACTTCATAAATAAATTAGAACACATGATTTGTAATAATTTCACAAATAAATACTAAAATTAATGTGAAAATTTGCGTTTGTATTTTCTTCATATTCCAAAATGAGTTGAAAATTTTTCACAAAATACAAATCCTAGAATTTTATAAAATTTCTCAATTTTTTGGTGGATAATTATTCACCAAATTAGCGTAACTTCACAAAATATAAAATTATAATGTTTTATAAAATCTCTTAATTTTGGTGGACTTTTATCTATTTAATAAACATAATTTTTCAAGATACAAACTTCTAGTTTTCATAAAATCTATTAGTTTGTATAGACTAATATCTAGGGGTGGGCAAACGGAAATTCGGGATGAGATTTTTCGGGAACGGGAATGGGACGGATCGGGACGGGAATTCCCGAAAAATATAAATATACTAATGTAAAATAAAATAAAATTATATTATTCATTATTATATAAAATTAATATATTAATCATGGTTGATAGTTCAAAATAAATATTAAACATTTATAAGTATGTGTATAAATAAAATATATAATATGTATAAGAATATATGAATATATGAATTTATATATATAATGCAAATAAAATTATTTTATTATTATATATGTATTTTTACAAACGGGTCCGTCCCGTCCCATTCCCATTCGGGAATCAAAGATTTGTCTCGAATCGGGACACGAGAATATATGGGATAGGAATTTTGGAAACGGGTTCGGGACGGGTCGAAATGGGTCGGGGCGGAAAATGTGCCCACCCCTACTAATATCTACCTAATCAGATGGGGGTCGTGAAGCCGCTCTGAAGCCAACACCCGTCAGTCGAAATTCTGTTGAGAACCTGACCGGTTTTGGTAAGGTATAACAAAAGTTATACCAGACCAAAGGCGAGACCCTTGAGGAATAGTTTCAAGAGCATTATAACCCGCCCTTCCTGTTAAGGAGTGACGGAGCTCTCCTAAGCAAGAGCAAGGAAAGGTAAACTTGTTTTGAACAATTTACCAAAATAAAAAACTCTAACGTATGAACTATTATCNTTTACCAAAATAAAAAACTCTAACGTATGAACTATTATCCAGCAAAACATCATACTTTACCAAAATACAAATTCTAAAATTTTAAAAATTCTCTCAATTCTTTGGACTTTTATCTACCAATAAATTTTCCAAAATACAAATTATAATATATTACAAAATCACTAAATTTTTATAGACTATAAATCACCATAATTTTTCAAAATACAAAATTATAATATTTCACAAAATTTCTAAATTTTGGAGCTCTATAATCCTAGATGAAAGAAGAGCGATTATAGGTGCAAAAATCCTAAGGTACTTTTCAAAACCAAGCGAACAACTACACTCGTAAAACCATTCATGTAAGCCTACTGAAGTTGGAAAGAAAACTGGAACATGACTTGATTAAATTGTGAACATGACATGACTTCTTGGCTACACGATCAACGTTAATAATATTAAACTCTGTTAATTACAAAAGTCTATTGATTAAATTGGTAAAACAACATTTGTTGGCATAGCTAAAAGATATACCAACATTCACAAAAATTATATTTACAAATGGGCAAAATGATTGAGCCTTATAACTTATGTTCTCAATCCCAAAAGAATCTTATTTTTTGATGACCTTAAGCAATGATGGAGCGACTAACCTCCAAACTTGAGAAATTGAATGGTTAAGAAGAGAAGATCTCTCAATCGTCAAACCGCCTTAGTTGGTTCCTAAAGACCTCGCTACTCTCTGAACCAATATCAGAACTTCAACACTTAGATGGCTTGAAGATACCCACGTAACAAACCAGGATTACTTGTAGCCATTCCAAGCGAGGCAAAATTTCCAAGTCCATGTCCACTACATGTTCTTTGCTAATTCACTTCAGCCCCCACACAGGCATATTTATGCCAGCTGAAAACAAGACAAGCGTGTGATACAGCTTCAGACACATGCTAAGTAAAAGAAATTAAGAAGGATGTTGTTTTGAATACATGACATCAGATTAGCTACATGTCTCAAGCCAAGCCATGAACACTCTAATCTCAATTCCAGGTAATTCGAATCCTTGTCCAAGTTTTCACCATCATTTGAAACTATCTAAACCCTCTTTTCTTTCCATCTTCTAACATTTCGAATATGTACTTGCAAAGGAATGCAAACCAAATGGATTATCTATCAGTGAATCAAAGAAGTAAACAGTAAACACTTGATCAAGTGCTCATCAGAGTTATGAAGCAAAATCTCTATATGTACCACTAGCAACGCATTGGTTTGAGTAGTAGTACCTCATTTCTTCGGATCAGCAATTCACAGTCTTGTAAAATGGACGGACTGGACTCGCAATTGTTTAGATATGCATGCTTCTTATTCCTGCTAAAAGTACAAGGCAGCAGGACATGGCTTATCTCCAGAAGAGAAAGACATGAAACAAAATTTACAAGAATGAAATTTTGAAGCGTTGAAGAAAGTAGCTAGAGAGAGGTCTACAATAGGACCTACCGTAGATATGGATCTAAAGGGTTGATACTTATTCAAACAACAAGTTAAGCAATAGGTCTCTAGTCCCGGAACCAAGAAGAGAGCAAACTCAAGCATGCACTGAATATTATTGCAACCTAGTTCTGCTTCACTACTTCACTAATAAAACACACTCTTACTAGTTTTGATATGATTTCTAAGAGACTAGCAAAGATTAATTATGGAAATAGAGCACAGAAACTATGAAACATAAAAATCTTGTTCAACTATGAAGTTAAAATTCATTTTAACTTTAAAAAATTGTGATTGGAATATTACAGGGACTGGGGAATGGAAGTACTAACCAATTAAATAACGAGAACCTATACTGTGAAGAATATGATTCACAGATACATTTGTCAGGAAAAAAAATACAATTTACAGAATCCTGGCAAAAATCTGCAGTAGTTTTTGATGCTTCTGGAAGTGGACACATATCCAAAAAAGTCCTCCATGGAAGAGAAAGAGTATAACTGTAACTGTTTGATGACAACACAAAAGACTTAACTTAAGAATTAAGAAAATCAAACCTAGAGGATTAACCTTGTTAACGAGACACTAGCAGCTTCTTTTCCACTGAAAATAACAGGAGCAGGCCAACGGAATTCTACATTTACTTCAAGCTGGCCTCCAAAAACTTGCAGAAGGTATGTCTGGCCGAGATGGTAGCATCTGGGAAGCAGCATGACCTTAAATGGATAATTTAAAATAGTAAGGCAGATGCATGAAAAGCACAAAACTTTCTGTCTTTCAGAGTCCACAGTCAGATGCATTGACTGAGATAGTCTCACCTGGAATTGCAGGGATAGTTTGTAAGTTACTAGTAGCAGAAGGCTGATAGCTCATTGTCCCTGAAGGTGGAAGTTCTAGAGGTGGTCGAAAGAAACCTGTGAAATGCAAATAAGATCATCATTCTAAAGGAAGTAAGCCATGAACAAACAAGCGTACAAAGCTGGAAAATCATGATTAATATATGTATCACAATGCTCGGTAGCAATCATGTAAGTTAATAGATTCAACAGGTAAAAGATCAATAAGGATTCAAGCCTCTACATACTATCTGTGACTCTAGGAAGGCCTGGATGTGAATTTCTTCCACGGGTCCAGGCACAACTCTGATTTTCTGCTTTATGTCCACTTGAAGGCATCCTCCATGGCTCCTCATTTCTATATCGCCGCCCATCATCACGTTGAGGTGGGTAAGAGTAAGGATGGCTATAGGAATGTTGGGGTTGTGATTGAACATGGCTTGGATACGAAAAATGACTGGATGGTGCTGAAGGCAGATTTCTAACCATAGGTCTTTGGGCCAGAGGGGTGCTCGGCTGAAACCGTTGGTTCTGTGAAGAAGCTTCAGGATTCAAATGTACATCGCTGTTCGAAAATTCTAGTTGTCTGGAGGAAGTAAATGCTGAAGGTTCCCTTGAGCTGCACACTCCTGCTGGAGCCCCACTAGAGGACTGTTGCACAAAATATTCGGTTTTTCCAACTCCTTCAACATGACTTCCACGTGTAGAACTTCCAGGCCCTTGGACAATTTGATCACCCTGCACATTATGCCCATATTGTTTACAAATAAATAATAAAAGGGGCAAATGTGAGTTTAGGAATTACGAGTACCACCAAACATAATAAATCAAATAACTTACACTGAAAATGCTACAGCGATCTTGCTGCATAGATCCTGGGTATGTTTGATGCGATACTGGATATGCTTGGGGAGGAAATCCTGGTTGTGGTAACTGATGATGGCTAGCTATGGATGGTTGAGCTGTTAATGATGGTGGTAAAGATATAGATTGTGCAGGTGGTGGAGGTGGCGGTGAAGGTGGAGGCAACAGTGGAGGTGGTGGAGGAAGAGGTGGGAATTGTGCTTCGGGAGGTGGAGGTGGCCGCAAGGGAGGCGGAGATGAAGGCGGAAGAGGAGGTAATGGAGGTGGGGGAGAAGGAGGTAGAGGAGGGGGAGATGGAGGTAACTCGTGAGGTAGAGGAGGAGAATCCTCTGGAAGAGGAGGCACTTCAGTTGAACTTTTTGCAACTGGTTCCCTTACATCCATTGACTGCTCCTTTCTCTCATCCTCCACGAAAGTAGAAGGCGCTATATCTTTTTCAGATACATCTTCCATTTCAAGTTCACGATCTACATCTTCCAAAACTTGATGGCGTCTATCACTCAAAGTATCACGTATTTCCAAGTCGTCTAAAGCAGCAGATGTGTTTTTTGGTTTTTGTGATGTTGGAAAGTCGTCATCTTCATCTTCTTCATCATCTTCAAACTTATGAGAAGAAAAAAACCCAGGCAGCTGAAAAGTTGCATTGCTGCAGAAAAAATAGAAAATAACTTCATAGAACACTCGACAGAATGTCACCAAACTCATCTTTAACATCTATTCAGTGATGTAAATTTCTTGACTTTTCCATCATTTGTCATCAGCAATATATATAAAATCCCGAGAATAAACTACCAAGGAAGACGGGCGTTTGCCATACCTGCCATACTCATCAACAAGCATCCCTTCCATTTCCCTGATAGGATCATCTACAGAACGCTCAGATCGAGAAGGACGTCGCAGGCAAAACCCGACAGTTGCATCATCACCAGAAGCTCGAATATCATCAATATAACATCGCAAGAGAGATTCAGGGAAAATTTTCCTATCAAGCCACAACTTCAGAACCTAAAAAGAGAGGAGTCAAGGACTCCGGTCAACAAAAATGCAAGGATAGCTAATAACGAACAAATAGTTTAAGTACCTTCAGACATTGATGTCGGTTCTCACCAGCACCTGGAGGAGCAACAGCACCTAAAAGACGTGGTAAAGCAGCTTGCACAGTAGGAACGTAAGAAGCACCAGCAATACCTACAAAAAAGATTTCACAAGCATCACAAATAATAAACAACAAAATCCAAATACCATTAGCATTTCAGACGAGAAAGAACAAAATAATAAACAACAAAATCCAAATAACAAAATCCAAATCCGAGGTATTCCCTCGATTCAAAAGCAAAGCTCACCTTTTTGGTTGTGGGAACACTGGGTGATAGAGTCCACGAGAAAGAACAAGTCCACTTTTCGATGGACACGAGATTCACTTTCCAACTTTCGTATTAAAAGTTCCACCACCTAGATATAAACACATACAAGTTCACTAAATTAAGCACCATTGTCTGAAAAATGTTACACACCACATGCTGTAAATAATTTTGTTAAAGCAGCTAACGTAGCTAGNNNTAGCTAGATATTCCAATAAGCTGAAACGTGCAACTCTAAATTGATATTTATATCCGTCTAACACTAATTTTGTTAGTAGCCTTAAGAAAAAACATATGAAAAATCAATCGACCATCTTACCTCACTAGCAATCCCATACTTGGCACAATCAATTGCTAGGCGTGTTGCACGTCCAATACTATCCTTAGTTCTTGATAACGTCTCTAGCATGCCCTCAAAAGCATCCCGAGAAACAGCAGCCTCAGTACCACCACTAAGTGAACCTCCAACTGACTTATGCCCTGAACTAAGTCTTCTCTCTTCATTATCATCAGTCTCAATTTGATTTCTCGATGAGGACTGATGCCCATGATTTGAAGGAGAAGAATCTTGTTGATGTCCTTGGACAACTAAAGGCATTGCAATGGCAACAGAAGCTGAAGCATTCTGAATCAAAAATGGGCTATGGCTCCTGATCTGTGCATCACTGGTGCTCAAGAAACTAGGGTTCATTTTCCCAAAAATTGAATTTTGTGAATGTGCTAGTTTCCTTTTTGCCTGTGCAGCTGCGATTAGATCCTTCATAGAAGAAGTCGAATCTGAGGTTCTCGCATTGATAAATGGAGCAGTCCAATTTTCCCTACTGGGATCATGCCTGCAAAAGTAAAAAAAAAATATAAGCAACAGGCAAACAAAAAATAAAAAGATCAGATAGACTGTGACATACATGCCAGCAGACAAATCAGCAGAAGTGTCTCTTGAAACACCAACATCATTCAAACGAAATTGATCTTTTGAAACCATTATTGGCCTATCTCCTACTGTAGCTGATTTGTGGCTCTGGTTTGTTGGCAGAGGTTGAGAAGTGGTTACTTTATCAGGTTCTGCTACTGCCTCCTTTAACATATCACTCTGAGGAATTTTTAACATCACAGTACCAGAAACTTGAACAGATGACTTTGCAGCTTTATGCTGTCCTACAACGTTCTTGTTAGTTGAAACCATTTGCGGGGACATCTTAGGAGATAGGGAGATCTGCTTGCCACCCTTTGGCAGTAATTCATTGATGAGTTTTACCACGGGTAAGCTGTTAGTAGAATTCTCCCTGTTATTTGGTAATAAACGTGATGCATCCTCACAATGCTTACGCAGAGGTCCTTTTCTTGGTTCAGTTCTCTCTGTAGATCCAGCAGATATCTTAGCTTTAGTAGAAGTATTGTGAGACACATTAGCGCTTTTAGGACCATCAGTTAAAACTGACGTTGCTTTGGGAACAATAGCTTGTCTTCCATGCAATGGGGTTTTTGGATCCTCATCATCATCTTCGTCATAGATACAAACAGCCCTCCGTTTTTTCAGAGACTGTGGAGCTGGACCCTTAACATTACTAACTGAAGAAGAACGGTCTTTCTGTTCCAAATGACCTTTCCCCAAATTTTCACGAGACCCAGAAAAAGGAGAGGTAGCATGATCCACTGTTTGTCTGCGGCGCTTTGTATATGCAACTAATTCTTTATCATATTGTAAATTTCCTCCACGAGCACTTAATCCTAAAACAAGTTCACGCTTGACATCTGATACAGTCCCAGTAGAATCAGATTCATCATTAATATCATACTGTACTTTATCATTCACACCTTCATATCGTGGCTTTTTAGCAGCACGTGAGCTTTCATCAACTCTATGTGCAGGCTTTCCTAGTTCACTTTCAAGCCTCCTTTTCTTGCCGGAAACCCCAACATTGAAACCAGGTGAACTTTCATGCTTACCACCAGGCACTTTGGAGCTAGATTTCTCTGACAACAGACCTTTTGACTTTTTGGAATCAGCTTTACTGCTAGCAGCTCGACCATCAGGCACATGCGAGTCCTGGCTTTTGTCTCTACGAACTGTACCTTTACATTTTCCATCCAAGCCGCCTGCTACCTTCTTTATCTTCTTACCGTTGGCCAGATTCTTTTGGCCATTAGCAGAATGTTCGGGGCAAGCATCACTATCAGATCCTTTATTAAAATCTTCTTCCTTTATTTTAGGGTCAGCTGAACCATGCTCCAGTGACTGGCTATCTGAGGATGTGGTTTTGATCTTTGATTCCAGAAATGAAGATGAATCTCGCTTCCCTATCTCAACCTTTGTCTCTTCACCACTGTTCCTATCTAATTTAAGGCAGCAAGGATCCGCCCCATCAGACTCAGTGACTATGTGATCTGTTCTATCCACAATCTCCGCCTTTGTCAAATCAGGGTCAGCAGCATCCAGAGGATCCTCACCGCCCAAAACATTTGACTTGTGATTCTGCAGCTCTTCAAACGCAGTGCAGATTTCCTCTACAGCTTGAGCAAAGTACTTGACTGTTTTACCTTGGCACCTTGCTAATAGTTTGCTTTTTGCCTCACTAGTGAAGGCTTGGATATCAGGCGGCGCAACAAAAGCTCTGCAGTAAGATGACTTGGTCAATGATCTCCAATGAATATAGTCAGGCAAAAAAGAAAACACAATCAAAGCACCTGGTACGATAAGATTTCAATTAGGGAAAGAAAAGACCTGATAATGAATATCTACTGCCTAATTCTAGGCTTTCTAGCAACATGATATACTGACAAAAGATAATACACCTTTCTGGATGAGAAGATTCCAAAACTTCTAGAACAACATGAATCAACTAATTAAAAATCAGTATATAAGAGACTTGCTTACATTTCCTGTGTTCCAAAGAACTGAACAAAGTACTTCTTTGGGTCTGGCACACGATCCCACTCTTCAGGCCTGCTGATCTGTAGCTCAAAACAAAAGTTACTTCATCAGAGAGACTAACTACAGATAACTAAATTGAAAAGATTAACTTGCTCATTATTCATCCAGATGAAACCTTTATTAACATATGTTTTTAACAATTCAACCCTCAAAAAATCTGACCGAGGGAGTATAGAGATGATTGAACTAACTTAAAATCTGGCTCAGTTTCCGGAACAATAACTTAAACAACCTTAATTATGAAGCCTATGTAAAGAACACTAGAACTCGTCAACCTGGGGAATTCAACCATACAGCTAAATAAACAGACAAGTATAAAATCTCAACTTTGTGTCCCATAATCAGATGCTAGAATTACTAGGAAATAAAAACAGAAGCTAAACTAAACCAAAACAAAGATGATGGGAGAGACCAACGAAGCTTCGGGAATGAAATTAGAGAATCATAAAGGAGAAGGTCAGACACAAACCGAGCGAATGAATAGAAAGAACGCACCTTAGCAGGCCAAGCTGGGAATCCTTTGACTTTAGCAAGAACCAGATCACCGAGAATCAACTGCCCCTTGGCCTTAGCCTTGTTCGCTCCTCTTTTACGCCCAGGAGCCATAGGCGATACCGCTATAAACCCTAATTTTGAGCGAAAACAAGAATACCCAACAGAATTGCGGAATTCACTTTAACCCAAAGAACCACCAATTTCGTAACCGGAGATTATTCTACCTGAAGAAAGCTCAGTCGATTGAGACAACAACGGAAACAGCTAGGGATCACACAACGAGTAACGAAACGGAGAAAGAGAAAGCGAAGTTGATCGAGAAAGAGAGATTGAGGCGGTTTGCGAGAGAGATAGAGACAGAGGTGAACAATGGGGTTAGGGCTAAAAGGTGAAAACTTTCGAAGAAGTTTTTGTGAGAACTTTTGTTACTGATAATCAAACACTTTTTTTGTAAATTATTTTCCAATATTTTATTTTATTTTAATCGCACTACAAAATCCTAACAAAAAAAATACAATACAAGATATTTCCTTTATTTTAAGATTACATTAGATATTTCCTTTTCCTTTTTTCCAACCACAACAATATTAAAAAAATTAATTATAGTAAATACATTTATGAAAACCTTTGATGAGAATCAAAGTAATGGAAATAGAGATGCAGACACTAGCCATCAAGAAGACAAGACTCTTTACAGAAGATATGAGACTTCGCATGGAGATCTTGTACATAATTTTCCAGAGCAGAGTCAAAGACCAATGGTGCTATGTAAGAATTTGATGCTGTTCTAACTTCAACTATCATAAACAAATCAATTCAGAAAATATATTGTTCTAACATGATNCTAGCATAAGTAACTGAACTAGGGCTGGATTTCTAAAACTAGACATCAATCTCATCATTCTAGACTCTCTAGTTAGCTCCAAAGAATGTGCATTAATCATATACTGTGTATTGCATCAGACTGCACCATGGAATCAAGACCCAAAACCACACTTTTATCCAATTAAAATCATACGAGATTGTGTTAACATGCAACACAAAGAAAATAAGAGTTTTGAAATATAGTCAATGATCCTTAGATGAAAGAATAGAAACAGTTTTGAGAGATTATGTCCTCAAAGCAAATAACTTCATCCAAAAGAAAAGATTATATAATGGTAGGAAAGGCAAAACTGGTAAAAGGAAAAGAAGAAA
>OVAO01001908.1:0-13850 GCA_900406285.1 Biscutella auriculata
ATGAACTTTCAAAAGAGAGGAAAACTCTTGTCTTTGGTAATAAAAATGAAAGTTAAAAGACCAAGTTTGGTTTACAAAGGGTTTAAATCCTAAAAGGAAGGAAGCAAGATAGAAACCCTAAAAGCATAAGTAAAAGAAAAAGCTTGCAACGGTCATATGGCTAAGTCTCGGACTCCTTCCAATCTTGACTCTCTTAATGGATCATGAGAAGGCTTGGCAATGCACNGTAAACCCAATGGGAAAAACCTCAACCTTAGGAAAAAGAGTACTCCACCTTTCATGACCCGAGTTATGCACTTGAGTTGAGGAAACCCGTGAAGCGATCATTTAACTTTAGATTCATCACAAGAAGTTGTTGCCTCTGCTTAAAAGCTATCAAGCTCCGAAACTTTCTCGACCAGAAGGTACTGACGATTGGGAAGTCTCAGCTAGAAGAGGTCGAATCTATTGTTGCTGAAGCAGGGTTGCTCTACTTTGTCACTGACATTGATCGGTATATTAAGCATGTGGTTTTTGAATTCTAAGAAAATCTGACTAGCCCGGAATTAAGAGAGAATGGATGTATGAGTTTTCACCAGGTATTATCAACCAAGCATTTATGATCAATGACCCACCGGTTCAACGTGTGGGTTCTGAAGTACGTTCGGATAAGCCAGTGGAAGAAATGGCCCTGATGCGTTCTGGAGGAAACAAGTCCAAGTGGAAGAATTTGGTCTCAAGGCACATGACTCCAACAATGGTTGTGCTATACAAGTTATGTTGTAGGAATTGAATACCGACTTCGAAAACAACAACAATGACACAGATTCAGACCAAGTTTCTTCATATGATGACCACTAAACAGTCGTTCAACTTTGGGCGTCTAGTGTATCAGCTCATCAAGGAGACGGCATCTCAACACGACCATATGTTGATCTTTTTGAATCTAATCTTCCAAGTTATTCAGTTTCAGAGAAAGGTTGCTAAACATCAAGGTGATGAACTGTCTGCTCGTGTGAGAAAGATTGGAGTTAACAAGAGTGCTCGAGGGTCAGACAAGGAATCCGAATCCGATAATAGTGTTCAAGGTTCGGATAATGAGGAAGAAGAAACTGCTCCAACAACTGGTGATGGTCCACATGTTACTGAGACAGCTACTTATGATGGTCTGGTTGATAATGGTCTGAATGCTAATGAAACAGGGCCTGATCCATTCACGGCTAACGATGGTCAACATGTCACTGAGACATTCCTTAATGATGGTCTGTGTGCTAATGAGACAGGATCTGATCCATTCCTAGCTGACGATGGACCACAAGACAATGTCAATGAGACAAATCTCGAGCCTTGGATTTTTGGTGATACTAGACATATTTTGAGGTCGTACTTATCTTTGGTCGATGATCTCAACATGCTTCATGCTAAGTTTAAGGAGTTGAATGGGTTGTTTCTGAAGGTTCAAGACCGCATCAGAGGAGTTGAATATACCAACCTTTGAGGATCGGGATGAAGCAGTAGCGGGTGAGAGTGTATGAGTAAGTTTTTGTGAGATATGCACTCAAGCTGGGGAGAACGTCAAACTCGGTAGTAGTCTTTCTTATTTTTGGATTGTGTTTTCTTGAAGACTTATGCAATCGACATTACACGAAACTCGGCAGTAGTTTTTTCTTTTTGATTTTGAAGTCTTGAAGACTTATGCAATCGGCACTCTTGCTTTTGTTTGAAGACTTATGAAGTTTTTACTTTTGAAGAATTATGAAGTTTTTACTTTTGAAGACCTATGAAGATTCGGTGAATGTAGTAGTATTTTCACTTTATGACGTCATTTTAGGATCAATCACATTCATTTCAGGAGAAAGAGTTTGAGGTGACATATGCACACAAAACGGGGAAGAATGAAATATCTCAAGCATTCAAAGATAAGAAAAATATAACAAGAAGATAATATATTAAAAGATTCATGAAGATTTTGTGGAAGATAAAATATATTCTTGTTGGAAATCTCTTCTTTGTGAGAAAAGGAAATCTTTTAGTATAAATAAGAGATGAGAGAAGGTTGTTTTCCTCATCGATTAAAATTCAGAGAAAAAGTCTAAGGCAATTATCGTGAGAAAGAGAGCTAAGGATAGTTCTAGAATTGTAGTTGTGTGATGTGATCCTAGATGGCTCACAAACTGAACTTGGAACAATGGAGGTTAAAGACATTTCCAAGACGTTGGAAATACCGGATGGAGCACTCAAAAGGAACAAAGCAAAAGAATTAGCTAAGATCATGGAGGATATGCTAAGGAAAATTCAAGAGAATGAGCATGAAGTTGTACCAAGCTACACTAACATCATTCAAGCATTTGAAGAAGATCAAGATATTCACTAAGTAGTTAAGTGATTTATCTAGTACTATTTTTCCTATGCTTCAGTTTTTTTCCTTTGTGTTTTCTCAAGCATAGGTTTTTAACGAGGCTAGATAAATTACTTTCATATATACTACTTAGTAATATATTTTTCTAATAAAAGACTCAGATAAAGTGGAAGCAATTAAAGAAGCATGAAGAAACCAAAGAGTCATATTTTAAATTTTATATGTAGTCTTTGCTTTATTTATTTTAATGTCATTTTCGAGGAGGAGCATTTGTCATCTCCTTTCTCTTGATATTATGTATGAAACTAATGAGTGAAACATCCATCCTTTTGATGTGATAACAGTTTTGGATCATTTGAGTGTTCTACTAAAGATTGGAGTGAATCCAACGAAACCTCTTTTCTTCTTCGAAAAATTTTTGTCTACTTTTTGTGTGAATCAACTAAGTAGCAGTCATCTATCTCTACATTTGATCCAGTCATAGATACTTGATTATATCATCATCATCATCACGTCGTTCATCCATACCACAAGTCACCATATTGCATCAACCGAGTCACCGTTTCGCATCATAACGTACTGAACCATTCATTCATTCTTATCTTCCGCAACCTCTGATCATATAACCTCAACAACTAGTAGCTCATCACGCCAAATCCATATATCCTGGACCAGGATCACGTCAAGTGGTATCAGAACACTTTGGCATAGCTAAGTGTCTCGTTTCTCTTCTGATTTTTACGATTTTTACGATTTTTATGCGATTTTTGCGTGAAAAAAATCTGGTTTTTTATTTTCGTTTGTGAGTGTTCATCTTCTAAAAATATATTCATATTCCATTGATATACCTTCTGTGTTTGATTCGTTTCAACCATAGTTGCTTTGATCCGTTTCTTATTTTTGTTGTCTTTGTCGTTAGAAACCGATGGAAAGTAACGATGAGGAAGAAACATGTAAGGCAAACGAACGAAAACTGATGATGGAGGAAATGAGGCTGATGATGAGAGAGATGTTGGCAGAGCAAAGAAATAATACAACACCTCCAGCCCCTCATAAACTACCAGCTCGTAGAACGCACCATTGTAGACTTACGAATGGAGAAAATAGAGAAAATGGTGAAAATTTGTCACTGCCTTCGGAATCCTATTATTCCACTGCAACACATAGTAGGCAAAGTCATAGAAGTGATGGAGAGCCGAGCAGACGAAGAGAAGAACCAGCACCTCAAATGCGACATCAATTCGACAACATAAAACTCAAAATGCCAACCTTTGTTGGTAAAAATGATCCTAATGCGTATCGCGATTGGGAAAAAAAATGGATCTTGGTTTTGATTGTAGGAAACCTGCTGAGGCCAAAAAGGTTAAGATAGCAGTGATGGAGTTTAGTGATTACGCTCTTACATAGTGGGAACAAACCGTAACAACGAGAAGAAGAGTTTGTGAAGAACTGATCGCTACTTTGGTTCAACTCAAAACTATCATGAAGAAATGTTTTGTGCCAAATCATTATCACCGTGAGTTGCATCAACGCCTTAGAAAGTTGAACCAAGGTGGAAAGAATGTAGAGGAATATGTCCAAGAATTGGAAATGTTTATGCTTAAAGCTAATATTCAATAAGACCGTGAAGCTACTATGGCAAGATTCATGGGTGGTCTTAACAGGGAAATTCAAGATAAACTAGAGCTGCAAACATATGTTGAAATAGAGGATTTGTTACACAAGCCAATTCTCATTGAACAACAATTAAGTTGTAAGCCGTCTCGATCCAACTTTACCTCGAATTCGTACAGGTCTAAGGAGAGCAAACCAAGTTATCAAAAAGATGTCAATACATTTACTACTGATCTTAAAGAAGACTCCAAGAGTGACATCAAGGGAAAATCCGTGGCTAATCCAAGCAAAAGCAAAACACACATTCGGTGCTACAAATGTCAAGGTATGGATCATTTTACGAATAAATGTGTTAAGAAAAAGTTGTTCATCCTTTTAGATAATGGAGAAATCTAACCTGAGCAAGAGAGTGAGGATGAGGTCTCCTCTGAAGAGGGAGATTATGAGGAGCCACCTATTCAAGGAGAACTACGTGTTGCTAGACGAACGCTTAGCTTACAAACCGAGAAAGAGGAACTTATACAACGAAAAAATATGTTCCATACGTGTTGCTTAGTCAAGAACAAGGTATGTAGCTTCATCATTGATGGAGGAAGTTGCACTAACGTGGCCAGAGGGATTACCACCTATAAGAGGAATCGAGCATCAAAACGATTTTGTGCCCGGAGCTTCATTCCAAACAAAGCCGCATACCGTACAAATCTGGTTGTGACTAAAGAGTTACAGAGGCAAGTAGATGAGGTCATGAGCAAGGGACATATACGTGAAAGAATGAGTCCATGTGTTTTTCCAGTGTTACTTGTACCAAAGAAAGATGGTACATGGAGGATGTGTGTCGATTGTCGTATCGTCAACAATATCACAGTAAAGTATCTACATTTTATACCTCGTTTAGATGACATGCTTGATGAGTTGCATGGTTCCACCATCTTTTCTAAGATTCATTTAAAAAGTGGTTATCATCAAAATAGAATGAAAGAAGGTGATGAGTGGAAAACCGTATTTAAAATGAAACATGTTTTATATGAATTGTTAGAAATGTCGTTTGGTTTAACTAATGCACCTAGTACTTTTATGCGTTTAATGAATCATGTGCTTAAATCATTCATTGGTGTATTTGTTGTTGTTTATTTTGATAACATTTTTATCTATAGCAAAAGTCTAGATGAGCATCTTAAGCATATTAGCTCGGTTTTGGAAATTTTACGAAAAGAACGTCTTTATGTTAATCTTAAAAAATGCACATTTTGTACGGATAACGTCGTGTTCCTAAGTTTTGTTTTAAGTGCAGATGGTGTCAAAGTGGATGAGGAAAAAGTGAAAGTTATAAGAGATTGGCCGAGTCCTAAGTCCATTAGCGATGTGAGGTATATCCATGATCTTGCAGGATTTTATCGACGTTTTGTGAAGGAGTTTAGCACAATTACCGCACTTATAACTGAATTGATCAAGAAGGACATGGGAATCAAATGGGGTCAAGCTCAAGAAGAAGCATTACAATCCCTCAAAGAGAAGCTCGCTAATGCCCCACTTCTAGTTCCACCGAGTTTTACTAAAACTTTTGAGATTGAATGTGATGCAAGTGGAATTGGTATTGGTGGTGTTTTGGTGCAGGATAAAAGACCTATAGCATACTTTATTGAGAATCTTTGAGGATCCATACTCAATTATCCGACCTATGACAAAGAATTCTATGCTTTAGTGAGAGCTCTACAAACGTGGCAACACTATCTTAAGCCAAAGAGGTTCGTGATTCATATAGACCATGAGTCTCTAAAGCACATTAAAGGTCATAAAAAGCTCAACAAAATACATTCTAAGTGGATTGACTTCATTGAAACATTTTCATATGTGATCAAGTACAAGAAAGGTAAGGATAATGTCGTAGCCGACGCATTATCAAGAAGGTACACTCTTCTCTCTAATTTAAGTTCCAAACTTATTGGTTTTGAGCAATTAAAATAGTTGTATGCTACTGATCATGATTTTAAAGAGCCTTTCTTAGCTTGTGAGAAATTTGCGATTAACCATTACTTTAGGCAAGATGGGTTTTTAGTTTACGAAAATCGTCTTTGTGTGTCTAATGGTTCTTTAATATGTGTATTATTCAAGGAAGCTCATGTAGGAGTATTAATGGGTCACTTTGATGTTTCTAAAACCCTTAAGACGTTGCAAGATCATTTCTATTGGCCGCATATACGAATAGACGTAGAACGGGTTTGTGATCGATGTGTTACTTGTAAACATGCTAAGTCCAAAGTCCAACCCCACGGTTTTTATACTCCACTCCATATTCTTATACATCCTTGGACTGATGTTTCAATGGATTTTCTAGTTGGATTACCTCGAACCAAGACCGGTAAGGATTTTATATTCGTTGTGGTCGATCGGTTCTCGAAAATGGCACATTTTATCGCTTGTCATAAAACGGATGATGCTTTGAATGTTGCTAATTTGTTCTATAGGGATTTTGTTAGATTGCATGGCATGCCTAAAACAATTTTCTATGATCGTGACACTAAGTTCCTTAGTCATTTTTGAAAAACGTTATGGTTTAAACTAGGAACTAAGTTGTCATTTTCCACTACATGTCATCCGCAAACTAATGGTCAAACTGAAGTTGTTAAATGTACGTTGTCTACATTGCTTAGAACTTTAGTTAAGGTAATTTGAATTCTTGGGAAGAATGCTTACCTCATGTAGAATTTGCTTATAATCATGCGATGCATTCCGCTACTAAGTTTTCACCGTTTGAAATTGTTTATGGTTTTAACCCTTTACCACCATTGGATTTATTACATTTATCTTTGAGTGAAAGAGTTAGTCTAGATGGAAAGAAGAAGTCTGATCTGGTCAAGAAAATTCATGAGAAGGCTCAGAAAAATATTGAGCACAAGACAAAACTTTATGCCGAGTATGCGAACAAAGAAAGAAAAGCGATAAAACTTGACATAGGTGATCAAGTTTGGGTTCATCTAAGGAAGGAAAGGTTCCCTAAGGAGAGAAATTCCAAACTGAAACCAAGAATATATGGTCTTTTTGTATCACCAAGAAGATCAACGTACGACAATGCCTATCATCTCAATCTTCAAGGTAAGTATGACGTGAGTTATGCTTTCAAAGTTTCTGATCTTGTTCCGTTTATTGCAGATGATGAAACAGATTTGAGGTCAAATCCTTTTCAAGAGGGAGAGGATGATGTGATCCTAGATGGCTCACAAACTGAACTTGGAACAATGGAGGTTCAAGACATTTTCAAGACGTTGGAGATACCGAACGGAGCCCTCATGGAGGATATGCTAAGGAAAACTCAAGAGAAGGAGCATGAAGCTGTACGGAGCCCTCATGGAGCATTTGAATAAGATCAAGATATCCACTAAGTAGTTACGTAATTTATCTAGTACTCTTTTTCCTATGTTTCGGTTTTGTCCCTTTGGGTTTTCTCAAACACAGGTTTTAATGAGGCTAGATAAATTACTTTCATCTATACTACTTAGTAATATCTTGGTCAAATAAAAGACTCAAATAAAGTTGAAGCAATTAAAGAAGCATGAATAAACCAAAGTGTCATATTTTAAATTTTAAATGTAGTATTTGCTTTATTTATTTTTATGTCATTTTCGAGGAAAAGTCTTTGTCATCTCCTTTCTCTTTATATTATGCACGAAACTAATGAGTAAAACATCCATCCTTTTGTTGTGATAACAGTTTTGGATCATTTGAGTGTTCTACTAAAGATTGGAGTGAATCCAACGAAACCCCTTTTATTCTTCGAAGAAATTATGTCTACTTTTTGTGTGAATCAACTAAGTAGCAGTCATATATCTCTTCATTTGATCTAGTCATAGATCACTTGATTATATCATCATCATCATCATGTCGTTCATCCATACCACAAGTAACCATATTGCATCAACCGAGTCACCGTTTTGTATCATAACGTACCGAATCATTCATCCATTCTTATCTTTTACAACCTCCAATCATATCACCTCAATAACCAGTAGCTCATCACGCCAAAGCCATAAATCCCAGACCAAGATCACGTCACAATGGGTGTTACAATTAGAACAGGTAGAAATCAATCTAGGATGATTGCAGTGTGTTGCAAGTCACATAGGTTATTCAAACAAGTCTTATGTAAAGATTGTGTTTGAAAGGTGATTTCTAAAATATTAATAAAATTAGTGGTGATTTTGTTATTCAGATTGTTTTGCAATTAAATTCCATCTAATTTGAATTTACATTTTCTTCATATGGCCAAACTTGTATGTAATCTATAAGACACTCAGATTCTCGAACATTTAGAATATGTAATATCACTATGATGAAAAATAAATTATTACACTATTTCTATTTGTATTATGAGTTTGATTTAAGTATTCATTATTTTGTGAATCTAAGAATACACTTAAAAGATGAAAACTCTCAGAGATCAAATTAATATTTCTACATCTTGAAGATAATCTTTCCATCTCTTCAAATGAAATTTTGCAACTTTCTGATTGATTATCTTATGAATCATTATACCTTTAGTTGTGAATGACTGCAACTTTTAATAGTCAATCATTACAGCCTTGAATGGTGAATCATTGCAATTCTTCATTACAACATTTGATTGAAACTATTAGTTTCATACTTACACTTCTATATAAAAGTTTATTGTGTATAGAAAAAAATGTCACAAAAATATATATACAAATTAGCAAAAACAACTGAAAAACATACAAAATGAGAGAAAATAATTATTCTTCAATGAACATTTTTTTATAAGAAAATAGATTTCAGTGAAATAGTTGAGATTGTTTTGTTTTTAAAATATAAGGGGTCATGTTTTATATTTATATTAAAAACAAATTCACTTTTAGAGTTAACTCATATCATCATTTGTAAATGAAAAACTAATATAATGGTTGATTTTGTTTTGTTTTAAAACTCACTCTTAATGTTCACTAATGACAACATTTTTGTGGCATAAAGAATTACTTTCACTCGCATTGATAGGGCGTTCTAATAACTCTCTTAAAATTTCTAAATTTTTATTGACTATTATCCACTAAATCTGCATAATTTTCTATGATAAAAAATTTTAGAGTTTTACGATGTCTCTCAATTTATATGGACTATTACTTATCAAATTAACATACTTTTCCAAAATACAAAATTCTAGCATTCTACAAAATTTCTTAATTTTAGTGGATTATTAACCACCAAAACAACATACTTACAAAATACAACGTTTACAATATCTCTAATTTTTATGGAAAATATTTCAAATTTTTAAAAGTTGATAATTGTGAGGGTTTGTTGGGTTTTTGGTTAATTAAAAACTTACAAAAATAAATGATTAAATTTCGGTTCGATTTGTATAAGTTCTCACTTCTCAGTTAGTTGGAATGATTTTAGTAAATATCCTAGACTTATTCACTTCCTCATCTTTCCACCTAGACTTCTCACCTCTTTAATATACACCCTATATGTTTTTTTACTTTATAACCTACCTAAACTTTTATTCTCTTTAAAATTAACTCTATCTAATAATTAAATAAAATCACGATTAAACAAAAGAGATCATGTTTTATAAAATCATGTGTGTTACTTAATCTTCCCTTTTAAATACAGATTCCAAAAAGAATTTTTTTTACTGTGTAATATGCACCGATTGAAAAAAAAAATTCAAATACCATATTTATTTTTGAATTGTGTAATATGAAATTTTCTCTTTGAAACAGAAATTTCAAATAAAATTAATTACATAAATCTAATAAAGAATATGTTTTAATTTAAGTATATACATAATATATATGTATGTAGTTGGTTCATTATCTAAGCTTTGTTAAGTAATAGGATCTAGCTCCACTTCAAATATTTGTTAATAAGTTTATTATCAACATCAAAAATTAGATCCATTCGTCAATGTTTGCGAGAAAAACAAAGTGATCATTCTTGGATATTGTCTCTTCATCTAAAATCATTAATATCAAATTTTGAAATTAAGAAATTTTACTTTTTCAAATTGATTTTTGTTTCTTCTCCAACTCTTTTCATATAATTGAAGTCAATAAACAAACTCATATTTATCAATAGAAATAGATAAATTAATCTATATTTTTTCAAAAGAAGAGAAGAAATAGAAAAAATAAAGAAAAATCTTAAGGAGAAAACAATTTTGATTTCAATGATTTTTATTTGATGGTTTTACTTGATGAGGAAATTGATTCTTAATGAATCTTAATTTTGTTAAATATGAATTTCTTTTTTAATTTGTCAAAACGTGATTTCTTTTCTTAAATTGTGATTTTATTTAATTATTAAATAGAGTTAAATTTAAAGAGAATAAAAGTTTAAGTAGGTTAATGATGAGAAAGAAATATAGGATGTATATTAAAGAGGTGAAAAGTTTAGGTGGAAAGAGCAGAAAGTGAATAAATCTAGGAAGTTTATTAAAATCATCCCCAGTTAGTTTGGTTCTATTATACTTTATTTTATTTTATCATTTTTTTGTTTGGTTCAACAACCAATGTTATAAGGATTCCAATGTTAACTTTGGTTAAAATTCAGATAGTTGTTCTGTTCAATGTACCAAACTAAACTGATTGAAAAAAATTAAATTAAGTTCGATTAAAAAAAATAAACCGGACCTTATTTGAATTAATTAACTTTGTACCATTTTATTAACCGAATTTTCTGAAAATCCGATCCAAACCCTAAAATTCACCAAGTCATACATTTTTTATAGTTTTTTATTAACCATATGAACCGAAAAAGAAAGACCAACTTAATTCTCAAAAAATGAAATAAAATCGTTAGTATTTATAAGTTATTGGATTTGTCTATATTTCGAAAGATTAGTTAGCAAAAGTGGTTGGAGATCTTGCTTGGAGACTTTGATTTCAAACCTCTGATCTTACGGGAAAAAAATTATGTTTTGATTGTAGTTAAAAATAAACATTGGAAACATCTAAGTGTTATATTGCAATTTGAATATAATTTCATATGTTTGATTTGCATTTTTTGGATTTGAGGGATAAAATACAATTTTGAGGATTATTTTGGAGAAAACTTTTTTTATAAAATATTTCATTTTTTTAGGTTATTGTCCACCAAATAAAAATAACTTCCCAAAACACAAAATTATAGTTTAAAAAAAGAACTCTTAGTTTTGATAGACTACTATTCACCAAATATAGATATAATTTCTCAATATGTAAAATTCTAGCGTTTTTGAAATCTCTCAATTTTATGAACTATTATCCCCTAAATGAGTATGATTTCTCAAAATACAAATTTCTAGCGTTTTACAAAATCTCTGAATTTTTATGAACTATTATCCAACAAATCTGCACAATTTCCCAAAATACAAAATTCTCACATTTCAAAAAAAAAAAATGATTTTCATTGGCTATTATCTAAGAATAATTTCTCAAAATATTGAATTCTAACGTTTTACAAAATCTCTCAGTTTTGTGGGGACTATTATCCACCAACTCAACATAATTTTCAAAAATACAAAAGTCTTGCATTTGAATAAATTTGGGGACTATTATCCACCAAATTAGCATAATATCCAAAATAAAAAATTTCTAATGTTTCAAAAAATTATCACAATTTTTTTAATATTATCCACCATATTAACATATTCCTAAAATAAAAAAATTGTAGCGTAATTGTGGATTATTATGTCCCAAATCACTTACAATATCCCAAATTTTAATTTTTATAGTGTTACTAAATCTCCTAGTTTTTACAAACTATTATCCATCAAAACAATAGAATTTCCTAAAATACAAAATTCTACTTTTTGTAACATATAATAGTTCTTGTAGACTATTATTCACTAAATCGGTATAATTTCTAAAAAAACAAAATTCTAACGTTTTATAGAATCACTCCATATAGAAAGTTTTCTCAAAAATACAAAAATTCTTACGTTTTGCAAAATCTCACTTTTTGTGAGTATTAATCACCAAACAAGTAGAATTTTCCAATATATAAAAATCTATTGTTTAATAAAATCCCTTATTTGTGTGGATTATAATCCACTAAAAACATAACTTCCCAAAATAAAAATTCTAGCTTTACAAAATCTCAAAGTTTTGTGTAATATTATCCACCAAACCAACATAATTTTCAAAAAACAAATTCTAACATTTTACAGAATCTCATTTTTGGTGGAATATAATCCATTAAATCTATATAATTACTTAAAATACAAAATTCTAGAGTTTTAAAAATCTCTTAGTTTTTTCAGGACAATTATCTAAAAAATGAGCATTACTCCCTAAAATACAAAATTTTAGCGATTTACAAAAGCACCAGTGTTTTTGGATTATTTTTCACCAAATAACCCTAATTGTTCTTTAAGAAAATCTAGCATTTGACAAAATCTCTCAATTTCTATACGAACTATTACCCACCAAATCAACAGAATTTATCAAAATAGAAATTTCTAACGTTTTAAAATCACTAAATTTTATGGACTATTATCCATCAAATCAATATAATTTTCTAAATACAAAATTTTAGCATCTACAAAATCATTGAATTTAATATAATATTATCCACCAAATTAACATTACTTCCCAAAATACATAATTCTAACATTTAAAAAAAATCTTGATACTATTAATCATTAAATTAATATATATTATACTAAAACAGAATAAATCTAGCACAAAAGTCATAAGTGACAATTTTCTAGCATGACTAGACAAATATTTCCTTACAATAATATTATTTCTCGATAATAATGTATCACGATTTCAAAAAAAAAAAGATTAGAAGAAATTTTTTTGTGAGAGGAATATTCTTTGTCATTTGACTTTTTAGGATTTAATAATTTAATAATATTATTTCCCTACAATAATATATCACGATTTTTTAAAAAATATCTCTATAGAAGCATTCTTTGTTGTTTAAATTTTTAGGATTTTAATATTTAATAATTTTTAAGAAAATAAATTTAGTCAATTTTATTGTTTATTATTTTTACTCCATATTTATTACAGAAAATATAAATCATGAAGTTCAAATAATATTTAAAATCACTAAATTTTTAAAAATAATTATTGCTAACAATTTAAATAATATGTTGAATGTATCTATATTAAATCAAATAAAAATTTATTGCATTATAAGTTTCACCAATCGAACTATATTTTTAAAATTAATATCAATCCTAACAATATTTTAAAATTAATACCATTCCTAAATATATTAATTAATTAGATATATAAGTTAGTATTCAAATATAATTTTTCAGCTCAAAACGTAAACCATGTATAAATTAGAGACTATATATATTATCATATTTGTATAATTTAAAGTGTTAAATAAATATTAATTTCAAAATAAAGAATATTTGCAATCAAATATTCAATTCTAGTTACTTCAAAATACAAAATTTGTTTGTAATAATGAAATTGTAATCTTGGACCACCTCAACGAGCTTTCTATTAATCTGATTTTGTCAAATCAATCGAACGCACTTAACCACTTGTCATGACCAACTATCAGACTTTCTGAGCACCTCTCAGAACACACGACAAGACTGTCCCACTGTGTTGACAGTCTTCTACTTCCTTACAAGTCGATCTTCTAACATTCTTTGCTTCAATGAACAATTCGCCTTACACTTGGTCTTTTAGTCTTTGTGTCTGTGAAAATCGATAACTTCTTATGTAATATGTCTTAGTTTTATAGGCTTAGTGATAATAGGATTTTAGCCCACTCCCTATTGTATTAAAGAGGGAACTAATCAGCCTATCATTATCAAATGTAATATAGGGTTTGGATACAAGTATCCGGATGTATTGAACCAAACTTGGGACAATTGTTCAAGTACAACTTCTATAAAGAGATATACTAAGTCTAGGTGAATCAAAATAGGATTGGTTTT